>JAQZBX010004842.1:0-31198 GCA_029593785.1 Cabassous unicinctus
GTTGGAGCATGAATCAGTACCTCATTCTTTTTGTTGACATATAACATATAAATGAATTTACCACATTTTTCTTCTTTGGTTGATGGACGTTTGAGTTGTTTCCATGTTCTGGCTAATAGGAATAGTGCTGCCATGAACATTTGTGTATAAGTTTTTGTGTGGACATATGTTCAGTTCTCTTGGGTCTATACCTAGGGGAAATGCTGGGTGAATTGTCAATTCTATGTTTAACTTTTTTGAGTAGTGGTCGGACTGTTTTCCAGAGTGGCTGCACCGCTTTCCATTCGCACCAGCAGTGTGTTCCAATTTCTCCACATCCTTGCCAGCACTGTTACTGTATTTGACTATAGCCATCCTAGTGGGTGTGAAGTGGCCTCTCATTGTGGTTTTGATTTGCATTTTCCTGATGGCTAACGATATTGAGTATCTTTTCATGTGTACCTATGTGGATTATGAAGCGGCTCTACCTAAACACAGATTATTTAAATTTACTTTAATTCAGACCTCTAAATCCCAGGGCTCTAGTAAGATTGTCATAACTGTAGCAGTCGTCCAGGGAAGGTGGGACAAGCAAGGCCAGGTGGTCATGCAGGATGAGTTGACCTGTGCATCCAGCTGAAATGCAATCCGTCAGGATGCGTTCATATCCTTCTCAGAGAGCTCTTTGCTCCTGGTTTCTGCCTGGGTATATGCCATCATTTTTACCTCTGCATGTCATTTATATGTGTGTTCCTGCATTGAGATGAGGCCATTCAATGAGATATTATTATTATTGTTTTTGAGTGGTTTGAGAATTCTTGGCCCCAGTAAGCAGTTCCTGCCGTTTATCACCGTTGCCCCTCTTCGTGCGAGACCCTTCACATATTGGGAGGTTTTCAGATAGCAGTGTCCTTGATGTTTCTGCCCCTAGACAGCCCTTTCCCACTTGTTTGCTGTAGCATACCAATTTTCTTTTTTCTGCAGTCCCCCAAGATAAGAACCAAGTGTTTTAAAGACCAGGGAAATAGCAGAAATCAAGGAAGAATGACTTGAAGAGAACTGTCAACAAATGCTACTTTTCCATTTTTTATTCCTTTAAAAGTGTTTAAATACCAAGTGCTATAAATGCCATTTACTGTCATTCTTTTAGCATTAGGGATGCCATTTTGGGGCATGGGTATTAAATCTGGTTAAGATTGAGATCTTTGTGACATCAGTTTCCTAATGTTGTATGGTGGGTTAAATTTCAGAAATGAAAGTTGATGCCGCAATTGGTGGAGTGGAGCTTAGCATCTAGTGAGGATAAGGCCGTCGTTGGCCTTCGTTTTCGCCCTGGGTGTCCTCACTTGTATAGGCAGCTCTGTGGTGATAAATCATGTGCCGCACCTGTGTTTTAGAAGCAAAAATGTAGAAACCACCGTACCATTACATTAAAGCTCTGAGTGTAAACAGCAAAGTCAATTTCATTATAGTAACATAATTGACCCAAGCTGCACTAGGTAAAATGTGAATTAAAATTCTAAATGCCTGGCTGTTGTTTGACATGGATGAGGTTACTGTATGCCTTGTGGGTTTTAGGTATCATTAACTCAGGGTTTGGTGTTTGTTTTACTTGTCTCACTCCTGTCCTGATTGTTTGGGCAAGAGCAAGTGCAATTAACTCCTTATTCCCAAATCTAAACCTTTCCATATTCCCCTTTTAGGCACTGGAACAGCACTCTGTAAAAGTTCCCAGTGTAATTCTTTCCCAAATTTTGTAAAATAAGATTATTAAAAAAATTGTTAGCCCAGGAAAGCAGATGCTAATTTTTTTGAGTTGTGACAGGTTGCTTGAATGGTGATAATAGACAGTGAACATTGGAATGTTGAAAAGTATTTTTATTTTCTAAATAATTTGGTAAGTTGCCTGATGTACAACAGCATGAATTCCTAATGTAATGGGACAGAATTCCAGCTCAGTTCTAGACCAGAGTTTCTCAGCCTCGGCACTATTAATATCTTGGGCTGGTTAATTCTTAGTTATTGGGGGCCAGGAGGGTGTTAGCATCATCCACTTGATGCCACACCCCAGTTATGATAACCATAAATGCCTCCACAATGCCAAATGCCCCCCCCGTGGAAGGGTGGCAAAATGGCCCTGTTTGGGAATCACTGGTCTACATTGCTAAAACCCACCATTGCTTACCAAAGATGCTTTTTCTAATGGCTTTACAAACTGGCATGTGTTTTCTGTCCTGTCTAAATCTGCAAGCATTAACTTAAAAGAAAAACAAAAAACAATTAATTATTATAAACTAATGAATGGATAGAAGGTTGGATTTCCCCACCCTGCTGTCATGTTGGAAAACATTTTATAGTTTCCCAAATGATATGTGCAGCTTTGGTCTACAGAGAGCAGATACTTGTAAATTTCTTTAATTGGCAGAGCCTTTGGGGTTTTTGTTTGAGTCTTTGCTAACTAGATAGCAATGTCAATATTTCTTTTGTTTTGCAGGATGTTTTTAAATAGCATTCATACCTTTTCCTTTTGTGAAGGTGATGAGTACTTCTCGGTTAAGTTTCATTGGGAGAAAATGTTCTTCCAAGGGTGGGTGGGCTGCCCTGTTGGAGTGAACTGTTTCACCCCCTGGATGTGCACCGCCTGTTCATTTCAGTAAATGTTTTATCCTGTAAAAGACGCTTTTTGTTTGTTAAGCATCTGCTTGGAAGAGAAGCCAGAGCAGTCTGTTTAGGTGGTGGTCTTGCTTCCAGTTTCTTCCTTGGAAGAGAGATGGGAGCAAATGGTATCGCCACTTTTCAAATGTAGGCATAGGCTCTGGGAAGTTAGGACTAGAGGTGGCTCTGCTGTCCTCAGTAGTAAGTGGAAGAACAAACGCCCATCTGTCACTGCCCAGTAAGGCAGATGGTGCAGCAGGGTTGTCGCTGGGTAAGTGGTGGTGTGTGCACTCAAGAGCGCCTCATCCCCCGGGCAGCAAGAGGCGTGTTTGCACGGCAGTGGAGGAGGAGATGGTTGGGAACACATGCTCCATAACTCCTTGTCTGGGCTGGGCTCCTGTGTCACAGGAGAAATGGTGTTCCAGGAAACCAATGACTGTGTGTAACCCTCAGCCTGGCCACGAGCCCCTGGTTAAGCCTTTCAGCTTTGATTCTGCCTCTCATCTGTGGAATGGGGGCAGCAGCGCCCACCTTCCTGCCTCGGGTGTGTTCTGAGCTCCGGCCAGATAATGGACATGAAAATACAGTCTGTGAACACTGTGTGGCAGCATAAAGAAGTAGAAGGGAAGGTAGTAGGATCCACGTTTCCTGGAACCACGGCATCTTAATATTGGGATCCATCCTGTACCCCTTCCAGATTTGCTTCTAAAAAAAGAAGTGTTCAAGAAAGCCAAGCTAAGGATGGGAGAACCCAATTGCTTTAGTAACGGACAGTGAGCTATTTCCTCAGGGGGCTGAAAAGCGAGAGCAGGGTAGAAGTGGGAGTTACCCGTGGCCATTTAGGCTGTTGAACATCCCTGTTGATAGTCATTAGCCTAAATGTTGGGTTTAACCGTGTAGGCCTGCTTCACAGCTGTGGTGAAGCCCCTTCATTATGTGCGCTAGCCTCACTTTGCAATAATACATTGGAGTCTGTTTTCCTGTTCATCCTTCCACAAACTGACTTGGGTTTGGGGGAAACTCTCTACTTCCCTTCTTGCGTATCCAAATATTACCTGAGTATATATTTTGCTCTGACATAACATTCCAGCTCTGAAGTCTGCTGGTGACCATTCTGGATATTTTGGGGGGTAGATGATAGGGTGACATCCTCCACCCCGTGGTTAAATTCCTTCCCTTCTACTTAGCCTCTCTCATCTTCTTTTAATGATTGCCGTGCTTAATTACCCTGCTGCACTCGCTTGTGTATGCATCGTTGCTTCTCTCTCTCCCCCACCCAAGCCGGACATAGCTCTTACTCTCCAAGTAATGATAGTAATTGCTGGTAGGCAGACCTGTTCCTCATCCTTCTCCGAGCACATTTCTTATGGCAGGTGTCTGGTTTCTAATTAAGTGCTAATGAGCATGCCTAGTGGTCCGTGATGCTGCCACCGTCTCCTCCAGTTTTATGTCACTATTGCCGAGCTCTTAAAAAGGTGACAGAGCAAGAATTAGCGTCTTTGGGATGACAGGAAGGTGATTTTATGCTTAAAGAAATTATTATGATCTTGAATGGTGAATAGGTAGTTTATAAATACTTACCAAGAATACTGTTAATGCTGCCTGCTCTGACCTCACCCCCTTTTCCATTTTTCCTTTAACTATGGTCCCTGGAATGAAAGGAAGTTTAAAAAGATTAGGTTGGCTCCTAAGGTGGTTTTTTTTTTTTTAAGATGCTGGGAGTGGCTGAAAATTTACTGCAAAATTACCATAGGCACTGATTTCTGGTTTTAAGTGATCACTGGTTTTTCTTACTCATGAGGGTGGGAAGATTCTTTAGGATTCAATTGAAAGATCAGTGGTCTGGATGGAAATTACTCAAGATCTGGTGTGAAGATTTAATATATTCGGTACGCACAAGGGCATAATAAATAAAATGCGTAATTGAGTCCCAGAGAAGTGAGCACAAATCAGAATCTTAAGAATTTTCTAACACTATACCTTAGAAATTGAGCTTTAATCGTTTTTACTGTCTCATCAAAAATGAGTTTTATGTTGGACAGCTGAAATACAGCCAGATTTATGGTGCAGGGGCCATTTCTTGGATACTTTTTCATTTCATACCACATGCTATTAAATATAATATATGAGAGCAACGATACTTTTTAATGTGAACAGATTTATAACTTCTGGAATGGGTTCAGGGATGGAGGCAAAATGGTGTCTTGGAAAAGGTGCCTGGGAATGGGGTCTTGTGTGGGACCCCAGCCATGGTTACCCAGGTCCCTGTGGTTACCCGACTGGTTAAAACTGCTTTCCTCCTCAAGCCCTTGTGGTGTCATTGTTGTGTCTGTAGAAAGGGTGGGGTTGTGGTCTGGCTTAGGAAAAAGGAAGGGATGAGCAGAATTTTGTCGCTAAGGTTTCTCCCAGCTGTAGCAAGCACAGTCCATCTGTTAGATGTGGTTCAGTAAATGGAGAGCAGCTTCATGGGCCATTGCTACCTTGACTCTGGGACCCTCCGGCCTAGTGGGAGAACCATAGCAGTTTATCCATCGTCATTGAGCCTTGGGTTCCTTCTGTGAAATGGGAATGTCAGCACTTCCTTCCAGTTCTGAGAGTTTAATGAGAAAAGGTACATACAAGTGCTTGTGTGGAGCCTGCTAGACATTAAGATGCTTTCTTAATGTCTTTCTGCATTCTCTTAACTAAAGGGAATATTTTATATAAATATTTTAGTTTTGTCTCCTAGCCATTGCAGTAAATTAATGTAAGACTATAGGTGTAAAATGAAGCCACCTGAGATACAGTGACTAGCTGAGAGCATGGCTACTGTATTTTAGGGTGCATCCACCCCGGTCCTTAGCCGCACACACACTTTAACCTCTCGGATGAGTCTTGAATTTATTGGCATCTTAGATGCAGTGGCACACTAGATTTCATCCCTGGAGGCACTTAGAGATGGAACTAACCTTTGAGTGCTTAATAACTTAGCCAGGCTTCCTAATAATAAACAGCTGCACTTCTAGGAGGTGAATTATGCCAGAAAGTTACAGTGTAGATCTGACGGCTCTATTTTGGGAAGATGGGGAGAGGTAACTGAGTAGGTGAAAGCTTTTGATGAACTGAAAGTGCTAATCACATTTTTTCCCCTTTCCCCCTCTGTTTCTCTCTTTGTGTGTGTGTTTGTTCTGTTCCCCCCCATCCTCCCATGCCTACCCTTTCCCCGGATGCTTTCACCACCGCCGCCATCACCACCTCTTGCTCTTCCTCCTCCTCCTCCTCTTTCATCACCACCACCGACAGCAGCAGCAGTTGCAAGCTCAGCATCTTTCTCACGGCCACGGACCCCCAGTACCCCTAACGCCCCACCCATCGGGACTTCAGCCTCCTGGAATCCCCCCCCTCGGGGGCAGTGCCGGCCTTCTCGCGCTGTCTAGTGCTCTGAGTGGGCAGTCTCACTTGGCAATAAAAGATGACAAGAAGCACCATGAGGCAGAGCACCACAGAGGTGAGAGGCCGGGCAAGCCAGATTAGGACTTGGTCCTAATGCTCATACAGTGCTGCAAAATTGTGTGCATCGCTAAAGAAAGCCCCACCCTATACAGAGAGAAAACAATGAGATAAAAGAGGAACTGTCGCAAAGCCTTGCCACTGAAACACAGTTCACCCTGGAAGTTTCCAGGGCTGGACGTGGGGATCTGTAGATCTCTCCATCTCTATTTAGGTGGCAGGCATCTTGACATCTTGGCAACTGCTTAAGTTAATGCCAGTGGCCTGTACCATATTATGGAAAACTGTTAACTGCTTAATTGGGTAATTTTCAAAGAAAGTAATGTTGTTAAATGGGGCGAAATAAGTTAAATTTGAAAGTGAATGTGTTCAAATGAAAGGTTTGATAATTGCATCTGTTACTACTTAGTTTCATAGGCTTTAATTCTAGTATGCATTAAATATTGGGCAAAATTGCACTTGACTAATTTTTTTGAAGAAAAGTAATTTATTCTGTCAAGAAATTAAAAAAAATATAGGCTTTTGTGTATGGTTAAACTGTAAATCTTATGTTTACAAAATACTGTAATTTTCAGGAAATCACTGTATTAGGAATGTGCAATGACTTATATAAATAAAAGCCATTTTTAAAACTGTTTGGGGCTTGTGTTCTAATTATTCCCCCCTTTTTTTTATTTCTGTCCTTGCCTCTGTGTCTGAACGGGCATGTCTGTGCGTTTCTTGGTAACCTCCTCGGGAGCAGACAGAGAACCGGGCACAGTAAGTACCAAACGCCTGCTGCACATGAACGCTGTCCTGCGGTGCTTTCCCAAGTTGCCTTTCTTAAACACAGGCCCAGGCGTGTGTGCTTTCTTTGGGTGGTTTCCTTTTTGTATGATTATTTCCCCCCCCCCCCTTTTCTCTACAACTTGGGCGGGCTAGGTGAGAGGGACGGGATTTGGGCCGCAGCTCTTAGCTACAGTTACTCACTGGGGAGTTCATTTGGATAGGTATGCATCGCAGACCCACTTAAAAAAAAAAAACATGTTTATCGTTGCATTCTGATTCCAGGTTGCCTATCACAGAAACGCGTATTTGTTTTTTTTCTTAAGTCAGTTTTACAGGCAAGGCAGGGGTCACCATACATATGTGAAGTTGGTTAGCAATGTGTTACTTCTACCTAAAATGTTATTAGCCTCTGCAAAAGCATCTTAGTTGCTAGGTTTCCATATCTAGGTTTCTTTTGATAAATGTCCTTGGGGTATGACCTTGAACTTAAATTTGTTTAGGCCAAAGAGCTGGATATATGAGTAAGTTCTTAAAACAAGGAAATTCTGTGTATGGAGCTGTGTGCTTACTGAGTTCATCTTTTCACCAGCCTAAATAGTACCCATTTTACGTATTGCACATTTCATCTGTACATTTAACTATCAGCTAGCGTGTGTGGGAGGAGCCGTGTCTTAAATACATTTCTCAAGTTCTGTGGAGTAAATAGAGTGAGGATTTCGCGTCTTATGAGCTAGGAGAACCTTACTGTTTTTTGTTTTTGTTTTTGCCTCCTCTCTCCTCCCTCCTTTTCTTCTGAACGTGGAAGTATTTTGACCATGTTAAATCTAATTGGGTTAAAAAATGGGATACTGAACTTGTGTATCCTGATACTTTTAAGAGTTTGGGGGAAGATGTGTAAATATTTTTAATTTGAAAAGTTTAACTCTTTTTCTCTTCTACTACCCAAGATAGAGCTACTTTTGAAAGTCCGTTTGAGACAGATCTTAGTGGACCTCATGTGTCTGGATGTGTTAGGAGGAGTGCATAGTGGTCAAAGGAGGGGTAGCTAATTTGTTTTTAAAATCTTTTACTGCAAGTTTTCTCTGGACATTCTCTGGCAGAGAAAAGAGGAAACTAATTACATCCAGGAAATAAAATATCCTACTCACAAGTACAAATTTAAGTAAATTGACTTTGATTTATGGAGGTGACCTTTATGTTTCACTTTTTCGGTAACTCTGTAGCTCGTCCTCTTCCTGCCATGTCCACTCAATAGAGTGTCCAATAAAAAAAATCCACCCTGGACCAGAGAATAGATGCAGTAGCAGAAGATAATATGTTGGGATAGACTGTGCCTGTTGTTTGCTGCATGTTTTTAATATCCTGAACTTATTCTAGGTTTGGGACTTTTATTTCAAGTTTAACTTTCTGGTCCCAGTACTACTCTTATATTTCACCTTCAATCACTGTATATTTATAGAGTGCTTACTATGTGTAAGGCAATCCTGGAAATGTGTCTGTAGTTTGGATATATATGCACACATGTCAAACCCTTTCACTTAAGAACCGAGGAGAGGAGACAAAAATGCCAGAAGATATGACTGTAGAACGAGTCGGCCCAATTTGTAGACAGTTGTAGATGTGACACCACGGTAACTGTTAAGATGCATTTCTCATAGCTTCTGTGTCTCTATTTCGGAGTGTGTGTCTAATAGCCTCATATTTGTATTTTTGGCTGGAAAATGTAAGCAAGTACCTCACTGAGGGACTAAAGTGGGGTAGATGGAAGATGATGAGTTGTACCCTTAAAGGAAGACTATTTTGTAAATAGTCCTTGAATTTTAAGCAGCTGTGTAGGTTGTTTTAAAGTCCACGTGTGTTAGAGTTAGCAGTCAATGACCTTTCAAGTAAAAATGTGGTGGTTATATTGCACGAAACAGACTATAAAATAAGTGGCAACTTGTGTTATCTGCATGTATCCTCTCCATGCCAAATTTTTGGTGAGTCTTACTGGTACTTCAGTGAGTGTTTTCAGAATCGGGAAGTGTGTGGTGTTTCCTGCTTAATTACCGCAGAACACTTTTGTTGCTGATGATATAAAAATGGGAAAGTACACTGATTTGTAACCTAAACATTTAATTTAGTCTGTAGAGAGGAATTAAACTGCTCACTGTCCATATAAGTGGTATTTTGCTGCAGTTAAATAAAATTAAGTAACTCTTCAAACTTTGTGTAAAACTGAATATGAGAAGCATGGGTAATGAGATGATGTGGACATATTAGTGCCTAAAACACTCATCTACTTAATAAAGTGGCTTGAATTATGAAATCTGACTTTACTTGGCAGATCTGCACCACTGTTGGGATTGTTGTCTTGTCTTGTTTTGTTTTGTTTTGTTTTTAACCCCACTGAAGGGGGGGGGAATTAAGGGCAGTTGCCACAGGACAATGGTTTTCAAACTTTTTTGATCTCAGGATATTTATACTCTTAAAAGTTATTAAGAACTCCAAAGAACTTTTGTTTATGGTGGTAATATATTTTAGTGTTTACTATTATTAGAAAGAAAAACAAATGTTAACACAGATAAAATAGTTTTAAAAGGGTTAAAAATAATGATAAACCCATTACATGTTAACATAAATAACATTGTCAATGAGAAATACATACTTTCTTTAAAAAATTGAATTAAAAGAATGGCATTGTTTTACATGTTTGCAGATCTCTTTAATGTCTGGCTTAAGAAGATGGCTGGATTCTCATCTGCTTCTGCATTTGATTTGTTGTGCTATGTTTTTGTTTGAAGTATATGAAGAAAATTTGGCTCCATAGAGATTTGTAAGGGTCTCTGGGACCTTCAGTGGTCCTTGGATTAAGCTTTGAGAACCACTGCCTTAAGATGATACCCATCTGGAATTATTCAGAAATCCTTAGTCTTATTATTCCTTGTTCTTTCTATATTGAATAAATTAACATCAAGTACAAACAGAGACTTACATAAAGCCAAAGGGAATGCTGGGTGTGTATGGTTTTTTATTTGAGAGCCTAAACCTGGCTGGTGGGTGGTTCATATTTGTTTATTTTATTCAGTTTTCTAGTTTCAGATATGGTGGAAAAACATGAGCCTTGTTGAAACCTGTTTTAATGTAAAGCCCAGGAAATGAAAGCACTAAGAAAGGAGTGACAATATAATATGGACACTTTTAAATTACTTATTTCTGAAAAGGTTGAATGATAGAGCTAGTAACTCTTAAAGAGGTTAATTTTTTTTTTTTTAAACAGATTTGAGTACTTTCTAATTCTCAAGATGCTCTCGTTCTTAAAACATGTTTACGTATCAGTGCTGCTATTTAGCAAAAAAATATATGATTTAATCTATGAAATAACCTAATAAAGGCCTGTGTTTGTTCAGTAGTACTCAGTTATAATAAGAACTTAACTTCACATATTTCAGTTTAAGATTGCATTAAATTTTGGCTGAAAGGAATATCATTTAAATAAGTCTGCTTTGAATGACATGGGATTAGAGTGTTGACAAACAGTTGCAGGGCTTTTTTGTAAAGATGACAGAACTCTGTTTAAATGCCTCAGTTCATTTTGCATACTTACCGAGCACCTACTATGTGCCAAGCATTTTTTTTTTTGAGGTACCAGGTATACTTGCTGCCAGTTTTCAATGATCCCTCTTAATGTCACAGTTAAGTATTTGTGGAAATGAATGAAAAACCCTGGTACCTGACTCCTATGATCACTAAGAACATTTGGTAAAGGGAGGAGACTGCGATTTGGGGGAGACCCCAGAGCAGAGGGTCTGGGACTCAGGCAGGGTTCATGGAGGGGCTTCAGAAGCTCCCTGAGTCCCTCTGAAATTGTAGACAAGACACTGTGGGTCTGTGCTCTTGTGGATAATTCTAGGGAGAGGTTATAACTTTTGTCAAACTCTCATAAGGAGTTCCTGACCCATTAAAGTCTAAGCACTGCCATCTGTCTTGGAGGTCATATGGCACAAAGCTGTAGTTTTATCAGTAAGGCCACAGGCTCCTGGAGGTGAGTTGCCTGAGGTCACATAGCTACTTAGTTAAGGAGGTCAAGATTTAGAGCATGTCTTACTGAGGATCTCTATTGATACTCCCATAACTGACTGACCAGATTACCAGGGGTTCATGTTTAGAATTTGTTTAAAGGTAGTTATGGCAACCAGCACTTTACTTAATCTAGGGTGGGGAGAGGGTCTTGATTTTATTTTTCTTCTCTGTTCTCGGTCTTCATGGCTCACCGACTAATTAAATGGCAGAGCCAAGACCAGATTCATAATTGCTTCGCTTTTTGTCAGCGGGACACTTAAGCATTGTAGAGGGCAAGGAGGAAATAAGATATGAGGCTTGCTTTGGAAAATACACTTTACTGTTGGTCTTTTTCTGAAAATAAAACCATCACATTAGTTCCCAGTGGCTCTTAGGGACTATGGCAGCATGGGGAGGAATAGCAAATGAGTTTTGGACAAAGGCAGACCTGAGTGGGATCCTGGCTGTACAGGCAAGTGTTTTTTCATCCTTTTGTACCTTCCCAGTCTCATCTGTAAAATGGTGATAACAGTGGCTGCTTCACAGGGTGACAGTTAAGAGAACACACAAGGGGATGCATTTCCTCCCCCTTTACCTGCAGAGAAGCAAGGCAATAAAAAAAGAATTATGAGTCACACTCGGTGTAATTGCTTGTGATTTCCTCTTTTTATTTTTATTTTTTTAAATACAAATTGGGAGAGGTGGTTGGAGACAAAGTGGCACTTACTGTTTCTCAGTAAGCCAGGCCCATGAAACTGATCCCTTTTTCCTTAACTTTATCAGGCTCTTGATACTCAATTTTGTCAAAGGTAAACTGGGAATAGGAGGAGGTGTTTTCACCTATATATTCATTAATTAATTTTGGCCTGAGTCCAGGAATTACCTGGAAATAAAGGCTAAAACTGAGATGAGTCACCTAACATTTCAAATTTTCAGCATAGTGGGGCATGATGCTTAAGTTTTTCAGTTGCCTCAGCTGGTTTTCTTAGGCAGAATTTTTAATTGTGTGCTTAAAAAAAATACCTGTCTCCTCTTTGGGAAACAGGCATCACTGCCGTGAACAAAGGAAAGCCTTAGTTTCTAGATGGTTGGGAGGTGTGTGCACCTGCAGCCAGGTGGCGGTGTGTGTTTTCTATGGATGGGGTAACTCACCTGGTGGGTATTGGACCTGCTTGTTCAGGTTTTATCTCACTCTGATTATAATAAAAATAGGACATCTTTACTCTGAAACAGTAAAAAGCAGGTGGAGAACATCGCCCCATGCCCCCCAAAACTTTTTTTTTTTAAAGGCTTCCGCTTGTGCTCTGTAACTAGAAAACTTAATTACATCCTTAGCATCCTTATCACTCTCCCGAACTTAGGTAACTGACAAACTCTGTCCCCAGCTGGCAGATGGGGAGGTGTGCATGTAAGCGTAGGGAAGTATACAAATAACTCATATTCAAGCCCTGACCCGATGCTCACTAGTGTGAGGACCTTTTCTGGGATTAGAGTGTATCTCTTTAGGGGCTGGAGAACCTAGAGGGACAGTTAACAGCTCAGTAGCTCTTATAAAACATGTTTTTAAAAAATGTTCTTAATATATATTTGATTTTGCTGTGACAACAAGGTCCCACAAAAATGAAGGTGTCACAGGGGCATATAAACATTTTGAAATCATATTTATGGCCAGCTTCGGAGTTTTTATTTTGCATTGTCTGGAGGAGAGGTGAAGGGCAAGCTGGGGGTGCGGGGGGGGGGGGGGGGGGGGGGGGGGGGGGGGGGGGGGGGGGGGGGGGGGGGGGGAGGATGAAGGCATCCGATGTGTGATGCAATCCTCCTTCCAGCCCTAACATTGATGTCCTCTACCACACTACTGCATTCCTGTCCTGGTGACTGAGTCACCCGTTGGTAATCGGATGCATTCCAACAATGCCGCGTTTCTAGGTCGCGGTGCAGAAACACACTGGTTCTTTCCTGTATTTCACGTTTAACCATAATAAAATATAGATGTGTTCGGTTCAGACCACCTGCCCAGCCAGGGTATCTATTTCATTTCACTTCCTCCATGTTATTGACAACTAGGGATCCCATCCTATCCGTTTCATGGGTTTTAAAAGAATGCATTTGTTGAAATGGGCCAACTATGTCACTGACCAATTGGACTGCAGCAAAAAGCGCAGCACGGGACAATGGCTTAATTGGTCACAGGTGTAGATGCGGAAGGCACACAGATGTGATGGTGTGCGTAGTTACCTAATTGTTCTAATGTTCACTGAGAAGTTAATTGAGTGTGCTAGCAAATTAGGTTCCCACAGTCTTAGTGTAACTGAGGATAAATGAGGTGTCATGAGTTTCCAATCTGTACCTCTGACACAAACACTTTACCTGCGGGGAGGAGAAAGTTCCCAAGGGGAATCACCGTGGCAGCTAAAGAGATCCATTTGAATAATGTGTATTATTTTCACATGAGGGAAACCTGTCGCCTAGCTTTTGTTGTACCCACGAGTGGGTTTTCCTTTCAGATTTGCCGCTGATGGTATCGGGTTCCGACTTGGCTGGCAGAAGAGTTGCTCCCAGGATATTGAAGGCTCTTTAACAAGTGTTCCAGTGACACTGACAGAGTGTAATGTTTCATTAAACTTGCTTTCCTTCATATTTTTTGGAGTTACCTTCCAAAATATATTAGCATTTGTGAACAGCCCTTATGGTTAAATTGCTAAAATGTAGAAGTCTAGAAACAAGATATAAAGACTGATTTTTTAAATCTTTATTGTAACAGCTGGGTCTTTGCTCCCTAAGTCTTGAATGGGTGTTCAGAGGATGGAGATAGAAGAAATCATTGTCCAGAATGGTCAGGAGAGATGTAATACAAAGTTCAAGTCTTAACATTTTATTTTGACTCAGCTGGATACTTTGAGAGTCAATGGCTCTTCTGTTTACACTGTAAGTTCTTATATGAAAATATCATTGAAAAATTCTGTTGTAAGAGACTGTATTGGCCACTTCTACCTACTGGGCTTATATACTTTACCAACAACTAGGTAACTTGCATGCATTTAATTGCAGCTGGGAAAGGCCCTGGTTTGTGCTTCTATAAAGTGTGGTTCACACAGTCATGATCTCGTACTCCAGAGCTTGATTCTGGACTTGACTACTCAAGGCGGTAGACGGGTAGTAATATGGGGAGATCTTCCACTTTTTCTTTGTTGTTTCGATTAGCTCTCTTGCTCCATGTCAGTAACAGTCCTTAACCTTACTACCAGTTAGCACAAATAGAAGTGACCCTCAGGAAACATATATTCATTCTATGGGACAATTCATTTTTTATCAGTGAAGATGCCCATTGAAGTTTTATGTTCTCAAAGAATTTCACATTTTCTTAAGGAGTGTTCCTCCTCGGTTGTGGAGCTCGTTTCTTGCAGCTCATCTCGTCATCCAAGTGCAATACCTACAAATAGTGGAGCCAAAAATCATACCAGTTGAGCTAAAGGATCTCTGGGGTCCTCTTTCTGTCTCCAGAACAGAATGTTCTAAGGGGATGTTTTTTTTAGAGACTTGTCAGCTATGCATTTCCCCTTTGTCTTTTTACTTGGATCTATACCCGTTAAGTGTGTGCCACACATAAGGTGTAGAAAATCATTATGGCATTGTTCAAGGATGGAATTTTAGTTTGTTTTGAGAACATAATGTGTTTTCAGATCTTGATTTGCTCAGACTGGTAATATCCCCTGTGGGTTGCATAACTTCTATTTTGAGTTCTTGCAGAAGGTAAATAAGATGATTTTATTTAGTTCTTAACACAGTTTTAAAACAAAGGGAGACTTATATACAGTCTGGAAATCCCAGTCCACAGGACATATATAAGAAAAGTTTGCCCACTATTTAGTGTGTTTGAAAAATTCTGGCAGACATTTCCACTTTACCAGCTGCAAGTTGAACTAAAACATCAGGTTTCTTGGCTGGAATTAGAATATATCATTCGATGAGGTTAAATTAGTTCTCATGCTGATCAAAACCCTGATTCGTGACTAAGTATTTATTTGGCAAATAAATATTTGGAAAATGAATTTTACTTGATGATTGCTGTTTGCTAGATTAAAATCTTTCATGCTATGGATTCTGGGGAGAGAAGCCTGTAGAACTACTCTCCTCAGTGGCTGTCGTTACATGGATCTCGTGCTGTCTGTAACATGCGTGCAGTGTTGTATGTACCTGGACTTCTTTGTTGCTTTTTGTCGAGGACTTTTTTAAAATCCTAATCTTGGGTTATGTATGCCAGGACTCAAGGAGCAGAAAATGTAGGCATTTGAGACTATTCTCAGATTGTTTTAAAGTAGGCGATAAAATGTTTATTTTTTTTACGTGTTCACTTTTTTGGGGTGTTAGGCATACAACCAGATAAATCAAGAGGCTGTGTGTGTGTGCACGGGCACAACTAGTTAGGAAGGAGGAACAGAGAAAACGTGCGCTAGATTTTATGATGTGACATCATAATGTTAAGTTCGATAGATGAAAGAGCCACTGTGGATTTTCATTGATAAGTATTTGGGGGCCAAGTATTCTAGGTACATAAGCTGAGTTTAAAAATCACTCTTAGGGGGGAGCAGATGTAGCTCAAATGGTTGAGTGCCTGCTTCCCATATACGAGGTCATGGGACCTCCTTAAACAAAACAAACGAAAAAACAATTCTGTTGGAGAGTGAATGTAGCTCAGTGATTGAGCTTCTGCTTCCCCTGTACGAGGTCCTGGGTTCAATCACCAGTACCTCCTAAAAAAGAAAAAAAATCACTCTTAGGGAGCAGAGGCACTTTGACATAATGGAACCAGGGTATGGTGAGCAAATAACTTGCCCTCTCTGGACACCACAGTGCTCCAGATGAAATGAGAGGGATGAGGACGTTGAAGGATATAGCTTTCAACTGCTTTGGTCTCTTCAAAGCTTTGATTCTGATCATCATCTGAGTTTAGAATGAATGATATTTCAAAATAATTTAAAGCAAAGCAACTTTTGTTCCTTTCTTTTGCAAATAGTCTTTTCTTAAATCTTGCGTTGATTCGTTAGGTCTGGCCTAGGACAAAATAGAATCCTAAATTTTGAGTGGTCAAAAGGATGTCCAGTTAGTGCCCAGGTATCATTTCTTAATTCTTACATGAATCCAATGGCTCATGCAGTGACCATTGAACTGACTATTTCTCGTCTGAACCATAAGAAACATTAGATGGTGCCCGAGGAAAAATTATTTGATGGTTTTTAATGCCAGACATCCACTGATAGTTACTTTTGGGTTTCTGAAGAGCAAAAGAGGGAATCAGGAAGATTGGGGGCCCCTAGGCAGCAGGAAAAACCCATAGCGGTTGCCATTACTGCCAGCAAAGGTCATTAGGCTGGTACTATTTGCTTATGTCAAGAACAACAATGAAAACAGTGTTAGGGTTGGGTAAAGTCAGGAGCAATTACACACAGAAAATGGGTACGTGGGAAAAAGGTTGAAGGGGAAATGGTAGGTGTTTGCTTGGCTGCCTGTAAGTAGAAGAGCTAGTGGGCTGCAGCGGGGGCCAGGAATTCCCTGGCCTGACCTGGGCTCTCCCAGCATTTTCTAGCCCATAGTCTTTGCAGCCCTGTTTTCAGTCAATTTTATAGCATCAAAGGTATGATGAAACACTTTGTTTCCTAACTTGTTGAAATCTGCCAGTTGAATGTGGCCAATTTTCAGATAAACAGGGGTGCTAATTACTAGCCCTTTCCAAATTTGGAGGAACTTATAGAGCTTTTCAAAACCCATTCGGATTATAGGCCCCATTTACGCTGTTCAAGGGGGAATTGCAATGGTAATTCATAACACGTAGACGGGTAGACCTCACAGTTTGACGGTCTTAAAGGTCCAGTCAACTATGGATGGATTGTATGCTTTATTAATATGCATCAATAAAATTGGTTTGTTTTTCAAAAGAGTCCAGCTTGTAGAAATTTTATTGTTTCTAACAGGAATTGTATTATTTCTAACAGAAAGGCAGTTTATATTTACATTTGCAATACCACCGGGCATCATTGAAAAATAAGATATTAAAAATAAGCTCGGCATGGTCGAAGAATTTGGACTAGTTCTCAGCATGAGGGCCATGAAGGCGATCCCGTGCACAGATACTTTAACCTCCCAATTGCCATTAAACACAGACTCAATAGATGCTGCCACGTTCTGGTGGACACTGGGATGGATGTAAAGTCAACTAAGATACAGCCTTGCCCTTGATGTGTCCACTTAAGAGTTGGAGGAAGAGACTAATGTAAGGGGCTAACCTAATCTAGAACAGACAGGTGTTTTTAAATTCTTGTAACAGAGCAAACAAGCTGCTGGCTCCCCCTGGCTCAGCTTTTCGTAGAGGGCACGTTAGCATTTCCCAGGATATTTAAGTCTCAGGCGTCCTCTGTCAGGCAGTGGGGTCGGAGGGGTGAGTTTTTAGCAGACATTTATCAAGGTAATTAGTTCAGTGATCCAACAAGCTCACCCTTCAGCCCCCAAACACTGTGGTGAAGACATTACTTTGAACCTCTTTATGTTGAATTGCCTTGGTTCCTCCCATCTTCTTTTTTGTAAGCCTCCTGGCATTTGTTTAGCTTGAATGGTCATGAATAAAAGAGCTCAGGAGCTGGCCCCTGAAGTGGGCAAAAGAGGCTTCAGATTGCCTTCTGGTCCCCAGTTTTGATTCCCTCCTCCGCGTGGCTGAGCCAGAAACGCCCCTCCCGCCCCATGGTGGTGTCCCTGGTTTTCACTGGGGAGCTTTTGGAGCCAGCCAGCCTGGCTGTGGGCAGCCTCATTATTTCTTCTGGCCAGCAGTCTGATTAGACTTTTAAAATGTACCATAAAGTCTTTGCTTCTGGTCTGTACCATTGCGTTAGATGTGGCCTAGTTTAAAGGTTTCCCCGACTCCCTTCTATTTTAAATTGTGGCCAAGCAAGGTAACATAAATGCCTGTTGGCCTTGTGCACTCGGCTCTTAGTTCTCAAACATCTTTCAGAAATTGGGGTTATCTGGGCTTTGTGAAAGGAGGTTTTTGCACAGCTCATTCAGCATTGTTCAAGGCAGTAACACATCACTGAACAAATTGCCCCCTTGCATATGCTAATCCTGCATTTAAAAGAACTCATTGTAACATGTGCTGATGCTTTAGCCTGAGGGGAGATGGGGATTGAAGGGATGTCAGATCCTGTCATGTGACCCCGGAATATCTAAAATGCCTGTTTTCTTTGGGTCAGCAGTTTGTACTCTGCATATGCCAATGAAAGTATGTGCGGTTTGAGAGGAGATTAGTCCTTGCTCCTGCTTTTGTGGGGACTTGGGGACGGGGGAGCAGGCCTCCCTATTGAAGATTCAGTGGCCAAAATCCCCACTTTGGGGTTTAAATTTCAGAGCGATTGGCAAAGAATACCAAATCTTATTTTCAATGATAAATTAAAGGAATTCAAAAGAGTTGCTTCATTGTTGCTGTGGAAAATGTGATTTGCCCTTTAGGAAACCGTGCTGTTAATCCCACCCTTTTAGCAGGGTGCACGTTGACTCTTAACAGTTTATAGAATGTGTCTAATAGAATGATCTCAAGTTTTACGCATATGCCATTCCTGTTCCTAACCAGGAAGTCGCAGTCGGGGGAAAAATAGATCCACATATAAGCAGCCAGCTCCCGTTCCTCTAACAGTAAATAGAACAGAAGACCATTTTGAATGAACAGGGCCTGAAGGATCCACCAGGCTGCAGACAGTTTGATCGCAAAGTCTGGGTCCTCTTTTTAAGTGCATAAACCTCTATAGGTGTTTGCCATCCAAGTCTTTTGATGAGACGAATTAAATGGAATGAAAAGCTGTGTCACTATCGCATTTCTGAAACAGCGATCACATCCAGCTTGGGTTTTCATGTGTACAGAGAGACCTGGGAAGAAATCTTTGATTACTTTTTTTTGTCTTGCAGAGTAATTCCCTCTTGGTACCTGACAGTCTAAGAGGCACAGATAAACGCAGAAATGGGCCTGAATTTTCCAACGACATCAAAAAAAGAAAGGTAGATGATAAGGACTCCAGCCACTATGTAAGTAAATAAAGGGCTTCAAATAATAATTGTTCGCTTACTTGCCTTCCAAATGAGTGTACAGCATACACCAGGTTCTTGGTGATAATTCCATATCCCTTGAAGTAAGAAGATAAAGAGGCTAGATTCTTATAGGGTAGGATATTATTTCCCTTTAGGGCAGTAAATTATGCTTCCGCCAAGCTCAGTATTACTTTTAGGTTTTCTGCCTTAGTTACTTAGCAAAGGGGACAGTAAAGTGTGGCGCTGGCTTCATGGGTGTGCCACCTGCTGGGGATTTGGACAGGATCCCACTTGTAGAAGGGTACCCGCCCACCCTTGGTTTAATGTTCTGTTCTCGCTGCCATCGGATGCTCATTTTTTGAACAAGGCACTTTACATTTCCATTTTATCCCAGGCCCTGCAAATTTTGTAGTCAGCCCTGCTAAAATAATCATGGTAGAAGTTTTGGTGCGAAATACCTTTTTTGGAGGCTGTCCTCATGATCTGTTCAAGCTTAGTTAGGTCTTAAAAGGAGTTCATCCTCTGCTGCAATGATCAGTTGAGTGGTGTTAGTCCATGGTGGCAGTGGAAGAAAGGTTGTTGGCCTGTAGCTCAAACCCTACAAATGATATTCTACGACCGGTAGCTGACACAGCTCTCTGAGCTAAAACTGCATTCGAGAGGAGAGCAAGCTAAGCCAAGTAACTATTGGCTCTGGTCTCGGGGTTGTGAACATTGCAGCTGACATATGACTTGGAGTTTCCTTGTGTGTCCCTGGGTGTCTATTTCGGGATCGATGCATTCTCAGGACCAGTATGAGAGTAGAATGCTGCATTGGGCCACTTCCCTGTTGCTCTTGGAGGGAGAGGTGTCTCCCTCCGATTTGCTACCACGTGAGCTGTGTGACGTTTAAATGCTATGCC
Source organism: Cabassous unicinctus (assembly GCA_029593785.1). Lineage (NCBI taxonomy): Eukaryota > Metazoa > Chordata > Mammalia > Cingulata > Chlamyphoridae > Cabassous > Cabassous unicinctus. The sequence goes on from JAQZBX010004842.1 coordinate 19,902, forward strand.
TCTCTCTTGTGCCTGGCTCAAGCCTATAGCCAACTGTAAGTAGCATTTCTTGAGCATCCTTTCAGGACCACATGGTTTTTTAGATGGATTATTTCATTTAACTATTACAACAAGCCTGTGAGTTTGGTAACCATCACCCCCATTTCAAAGATAAACTGAAGCACAGATCTTTTAAGTGATTTGCCCAAGGTCATAAGGTAGTGGCAGATCCTGGAGGCAGCCCTACTCCACAATCTGAGCTCTTAATCACTATGCTAAGATTCCAGAACTGAGGTCCTAGGACTGGATATTTTGCTTTAGAGGGCCTCAAATCAGTCCACATTTTGCACTATAGTTTAATAGCATCCTAAGAACCAAAGTTGTCAGTTCTCCCTACCCAGTCCAAGCCTTTTTATTTTTAGCACATCATTTTCCTTTTTCTATTGTCCAGAGCTGGTACCCTTACATGTAGTTTTATTATGACATCATCTATTAATTAGAAAATCAGAAGGTCCATAACACGCAGAAACTTGCTCATTTGAGGCTCCTCCTATATCAACAAGTTACTTAGTCACGAGTGATCAGGAATCCACATAAACTGCTTATCTAGGTATGTGGTTGAGGGGATGTATAGAGGTTATACTTGCAAAGGCTTTTAGCTTTAGATAACAGGAGTATATTGTACCATGAAAGTTTGTATTTGCAGAAGGCCACTACAAAGCTGAATATTACAGAATATTTAAGGACTCACTTCACAGTTCTATTAAAATACATTAATTGTTTGCTACTTTTTGCCGATTCAGTTTACTTACCACCTTAACCATTGTTACATTTTTTTCCCTAAAAGAGAACCTTTTTAGTTTATATTCCCTTCCCCACCGTCTCTTCCCCATGCTCCTTGGGTTCTTAAAACATTAAAACATTTATGCTTTTCTGTGAGCTTTACTAAGAGAAAACAACTTTTCTTTAGTATTCATTTTTTCTTTTATTTCATGAAAATATTTTTTCAAAAGACTTTTAGTTTGGAATACTCAGGCTTCCTTCATTGGTTGTACATCATCGAAGTAAATTAGTTGGGTCTCCCACATGTGACGCTCTAAGTACTCTTAGGAAAACAAACAAACATGTAAGGCATAAATTTAGAGTTGAGGGTAAACTTTTTAGTCTGGACTTGGGGACCCACAGGAGGCCAGTGTGAGTAATATTCTCACTTGTACTAATATTCTCAACATTATTTGTGTATTCTTATTTGGCAATGACCTCAATACAAGGACTGTTTAGATCATAAATTAGGGGCCTACTCCTTTTTGAGAATTTGGACCCATTTCAGTGCCCTGCTCTTTGCATATGTTGTCGTATTACTATGCATTAGAAGACCTAATGCCTTTTGGCTAAGAAAGGAGATTCTTTCTTCCTGCCCTGAACTTGTGATATAGGGCTCATCTGATCATATTGAACTGCTTTTCTGAATCTTTTCCAAGTGTCACCTTGGCATTTCCTCATTAGCAAATTTTATGGCTTTATGAAGAGACAAAGTGCTATTGTGGGATGCCAGGGCCCTCCAAATTTTGCCATGGTACCTTCCTTCCATTTCTCCAGAAATATTCCAAGTTGATTGCTGAAGAGGTTTATTCCTAACATGAGGCTTGGTCTTGGTTCTTTATCCCAGCGTGCAGCTAGCTTTGCTGTTTTCCAGTTTGTTTGTTTTTAAAGTAACTAGTTGTCCTGTTGGGAACATGGTTCAGATTTATTTTTCTCTCTCTAATTATGAATTGTCTATGAGCATGAGGTTGGTTGCCTTCAAGATGATACATAGAGAAGTGTTATAGTGTTATAGTTCATTGGAAATCAAATTTTTCCCATGAAACATTTGATTCCCAGAGCTCTTTTCCAGAGCTCTGATGCTATGGGGATGTGCGGATCTCAGACCACAAGAGCAGTTCAGCTATTGCAGACATTTATTGAGCCCTTGTTATGTTATCTGCAACTGACCATCTCCTTTATGCATGTTGTAATTGTGTAGCTGGTATGCTACTGCAACAGTTCCTGCCTGGGGCTTTGTGGAGCCCAGGTCAGATGAGAAAAGGGGGAAGGTTATATCAGCTGCCAGGGCTGGTGATCTGGAAGGGCCTGTGGGCACATTCCAGGTCATTTTTGAGGGCTGTAGAAAGAAATTCACCTGGGTCTCAAATCCTTTCTGAGCCCATTACTAAGTGGAATTAACCTTTTTCTTCCCAGGACAGTGATGGTGACAAGAGCGATGACAATTTAGTTGTGGATGTATCTAACGAGGTAACCTTTCTTTTGATGAGCCTTTGTCTTGTGAGTGACTTGAATAGTGTCCTGTGAAAAATCCTTCAGTGAATGAATGAGGCAGAGCCATGGTATGGTGGCCTTTTGTATCTTTTTTTTAAAAAATTTTTATTGTAGTAACATATATATGTATATAACTCAGAATTTCCCATTTTTACTACTTTCAAGTGTACAGTTCAGTGGTAGTAATTACATTCACTATGTTGTGCTACCATCACCTACATCTATTACCCCAGCTTTTTTGTCCCGTCAAACAGAAATTCTGTACCCATTAAGCAATACCTTGCATCTTTTTACATTAAGAACTTAATGGTTGTTCATGAGCAGAGCAATAATGTTCTTAATTGACATGAATGTTTATTACCTTTTTTAAAAAAATCTGTTTACTTAATCATCTTGGAATCCTAAATTGGGTGCCCCTTTCCTTTCAGTGGGCAAAGTACTCCAGCATGAGCAGGGGGATAATTAATTGATCATGGGTTTCTGTGTTCTTTATGGTGTCTTCATTGGGTATGTTTGCAAACACCAGCCAGTTAATTATAACTGCGTTGTTAGTCTTTTGTTTGGATGTTTACATCTCCAAAGCTAAAGGACCATCAGTGTTCTCCTTTAATTTAGAAAATCAATGTAGAATTAGAGTATGTAAGAGAAAATGTCCTTCTATTATATGCTTAAATTGTGGCATCTTTGATTATGCTCTTTGAGGACCCTTCTTCTCCACGGGCAAGCCCAGCCCATTCACCCCGGGAAAATGGAATCGACAAAAACCGCCTTCTAAAGAAAGACGCTTCGAGCAGCCCGGCATCCACGGCCTCCTCTGGAAGTTCCACTTCTTTGAAATCCAAAGAAATGAGCTTGGTATGTAATGAGAACTGTCACTGGCCTATTTAACTGTTTATTTTTTCTTTGTGGATCAGATCAGAAGGCCCTAAAATGGAAAGTTTTACTCATTAAAGGTTGTATTTTTAAGTGTTTCAAATTGAAACTCATTCTTCTGCTGTTTGCCCTCCCGTGGTTTTTATATCTTACGTCTCGGTCATCTATATTGTGCCACAGTTGGAGAGGGAGAACACACTTCCTTGTTCATTGCCTTCTCATGTTCCTGACACAAAGCCCTCTGAAACTCCCCAGTTGGAAAACAGTTCAGACCACTTGGGTTCTAAGAAGTTTTCATTTTCTAAGCTGTCCATTTTGCTTGGTGTTAGACTGAACTGTAAGGTTGGGGCACATGAGAATTAGGGAGCTGGTCAGAACAGTGACGTCCACAAGGCTCTGGGCGAAGACTGGAATCCAGTGCCAGGCAGGGGTGGTGTGTCAGAACCCATTCACTTGTCTGTCCGTTCATTCATTCATTCATTCATTCATTCAACAACATTATGGAGTGTGCCTTTTCTTTTACTCTCGCGGTAACTGTGTCACAAAACCCCTGCAGTTAGTCCTTACACAGACCCCCAGGCATTAGCCCTTATCACAGACAGTGAACGTCTTTCCTAGGGCTGCCACAACATCATAGCACAAACCGGGTGGTTTGAAACAACAGAAATTCTCTCACAGGTCTGGAGGCTAGAAGTCTGAAATCCAGGTGTTGGCACAGCTGTCCTCCCTCTGAAGGCTGCAGGGAAGAATCCTTCCTTGCCTCTTCCTTGAGGTTGCTGACCATCCTTGGTGTTCCTTGGCTTTGCAGCCCCATCACCCCAAATTCTGCCTCTGCCTTCACATGGCCCTCTTCCTTTCTGTCTGTATGTACTCTCCTGTTCTCATACGGACACCGGTCCACCTGTATCAGTCAGCCAAAGGGGTGCCAATGCAAAGCACCAGAAATCTGTTGGCTTTGATAAAGGGTATTTATGTGAGGTAAAAGCTTACGGTTACAAGACCCTAAAGAGTCCAACTCAAGGTTGATATCTCACCACAGTCAGTTGCCATGTGTTGAAGTGAGATGGTCGCTGATCTCTGCCCAGTCTCTCCTTCCTGGGCTTCCTCTTCCTCTTGAGGCTCTGTGGGCCCAGCTTCTCCCCGATCTCAGCTGCAGGCTTGATTACATCAGCCAAGACCCTTTTTCCAAATAAAGTCACGTTCACAGGTACTGGGGGTTAGAACTGTGCAATACATCTTTTTGGGAGACACAAATTCAACCCACAACAGAGAGCAAGGCCTGAGTAGCTTGCCAAGGCTAGACAGTCCATCAGGTCCAAGACCAGAGAGAGCTAGGGCCTCTCTAGTCCATGTTCTTTCCTGTGAGAGGGCTGCTTGGACTGTGTTTTAAAGGCTGTGTTTAAAAGAGGCAAAAGAAGATGTTGTGTAACCCTGTTCCTATCTCGACTCCTGAAGGGCCTGATGTCAGGTCTCTGGTCTGCCCTGTTGGATGCTACATTTGTCACGTAGGCAAATTAGCCAGTGACACTTAACTCCAAAGGGTTATTTTTTTTTAGGCGTGTTTCAAACAAAATGATAAGAGTAGTTCTAGGGCTTTTACCTCTGAGATGCTTCTAGTAAAATTGATGTTCCTGCTGTCTCCTGCCATTATTTTCAGTCCCCCTAAACTATGAAAAGGCAAGATTAGAAAAGGGTCTTCCCTCGGACGTTCTTGGCAGTTGGGGCATTTGTTTCTGTGTGGCCGTCTTCTAACTTGGCACGGCTCCAAAGTCCACAAGCCTGGTGGAAAATACTTTTTAAAATAAAATCTGCGGAGGAAGAAGTGTGATCATGTTCTGCATCTCTAGCTGGAGTTTTAATTCTGGCAGGAAGAGGAAAGGTCAACATTTCTCGCTCACAAGTTAATGCTGTCAACATTGCGTGGATTTATGAAAATTGGCTGAGGGAGTAGCTAGAAGGTGCCCAGTGTCCCAGCTGCTGTTGTGATAAATTGTGTAATATGGCTTGGATTAAAAATAATACTCATTTAATTTGTTTAATGATACCAGCATGAAAAAGCCAGCACGCCTGTTCTGAAATCCAGCACACCGACGCCTCGGAGCGACATGCCAACACCGGGTACCAGTGCCACTCCAGGCCTCCGTCCAGGTCTCGGCAAGCCTCCAGCCATGGACCCTCTCGTTAACCAAGCTGGTAGAGCATTGCCTCTTATTTCGCTTTGTTTTGCTTCTCTCTTTCCTGGCTTGACTGTCTTGTGTGAACCTTGTGACGCAATTTCCCCCATGAATATTAAACGCACTTATGGCCACTCTCCTTCCTATCTCTGAAAAGCCACGATAAGAAACAGATGTTTGTCCTAGGGTTTCAGCAGCTGCACTCTGTTCTGTCTCCTGACTGTTTACATTCGGCTTTTCTTTTATTTCCAAATAATCCAAATGCTCGGGACTTCAATAAAGTTTCTGATAATTATTCCAAAAGTAAGCTCCTTACCAAACCATCATTGTGTGTCTGAGTTAGCTAATATTGACCGAAATGCCTGGCTCGGCTGGCCCAAGTGTGCTTCTTGCTTACTTTAGTCGGCTGGTTTTCTGTCGGTACATCCCTGAGGAATCAGTGGTCCCTCCTTCAGTGGAAATTGGGAGTGTTTCCCTGAGGCTCCAGCCCATGAATAAACTCATAACTTTCAACTTTATCTTCCTCCTTGGGAAAGGGAAAAAAGTACCAGCTTGGGCTCAGAGGAAAATAGGCACTGGAATATTTCTCCTAAACCCATGCTTTGGTTTACGTAAATCCAGGATTGGGTTTTCATTTGGAATTGGTACCGGGGAATGGAAAGTTCGGACTGCAGGAGAAATCTTGGATTTTATCAAGAAAATCTTCTTTTGACATTAAGTCAGGTAAACACTTAGTGCCTATGCCTTTGTTTGCCCTCTGTAAATTGGTTATAATAATGCTGCTTAATTCCCCTGATTTCCTGTGCTGCCATGTAGACCAATGAGAAAATGTGTGGGTAGGGCTTCCCCTGGAATCTTTTCTTTCCCAGAGATGAATTCAGCTCTAGGAAAGAATGGCTCCTCTGTATAAATCTGAGGTAATTTTTCTCATGAAGCCTTCCTTTTTTCTCCCTCCCCATAATGAACAACTCCAGAAAATGATGCTAGAATTGCTGGTCAGGTTTGAATTTGAACAAGTACATTGAGTCACGGGTGGCTTGCATTTCCTTTCAGCAGCTGGTTTGAGGACGCCCCTGGCAGTGCCCGGCCCATACCCCGCTCCATTTGGAATGGTCCCCCACGCTGGCATGAACGGCGAGCTGACCAGCCCAGGTGCAGCGTATGCGAGTTTACACAACATGTCTCCCCAGATGAGCGCTGCTGCCGCCGCCGCCGCCGTGGTGGCCTACGGGCGATCCCCGATGGTAGGCCGCATGCCGCTCCGTCTCTGTCGGATGGGCTTTGGTTCAGTTAGAAAAGCTGCATGCTTCATTTAGCACTGTCAGGCTCCTGGGTTCAGGCAGAGCCGGAGAGTAAAGGCCGCCTCGGAGGACTCTCCGCGCTGTGGGCAGGAACCGCAAACCCAACACACCTCACAAACAAAGGCGCCCAGTGTTCTGGCATTGGCGGTTGCCTTCCTCTTGTCAGCCTTCATCAATATGCTGGTTCATTAAGTCAGGGCCAAATGTTTTTTGTTTTACTGTTTTTGTGGATGAAAAAAGGCAGTGTTTAGAAGCTACTTCAGTGGTTCAAGGGACATCTGGTTTTCTCCCACCAAAGTAGATTTTTTTCTGAAGGTGATGAAATGACTCAAGTAGCTTACAGAAGCCTTTTCATTCGTTTTCTTGAGCATTTTTTTTTTCTTTCTTTCTTTACACCTTAGAAAAAAAAAATTTGAGAAGCCCTAGCTCTTTTTCTATGCCTCTACAATTCTTTAAACCCAATAGCCTGACTTATGTGTAAGGAGTGATCTCGGTACAGCAGGTATATACATGAAGGGTCTGTGAAACCACAGGTCCAGTTTTCTGTTTCTCTGTACTGCCTTCTGCCACTATGTAAATAACCTAATTTTTGACCAAGAAAATTCAAACCACATTTGAAGGGTAAAATTGAGTGTAATCATGGATTAGGAAAAGGGAATAGATTATGACCCATACATAGCAAATAAAAGGCCCTAAATCATTTCTCTTGGCAATTGGAATAGATCCTGTGCATTTCTTTCCCTTCCCTTCTTCAGAGAGCATGACTTCCAATAATTCGGGTTGTTATTAAATTTCTTTTCTTTTCCCCTCTTGCTTGGACTAGTAGGGAAGGCTGTGCATTAGAGGGCCAGGGGGGCAGCTGGGGAAGCAGATAGCAGCATTAGGATCCACAAAGTTGGCAATCCATGGTGGAATCCTCAAGCATTAGCTTAGGGCAGCGTATGTCCACCAGGGGTGGTTTTGCCCTCCTTCACCCTAGGGGACATCTGGCAGTATCTGGAGACACTTTTGCTTGTCACAACTGGGGTACGGTGAGTGTGGTGCTAGCACTGAGAAGGCCGGGGAAGATGCTAAATGTCGGCAGTGCCCAGGATAGCACCCGCCACAAAGAATTATCTGTCCCAAAATGTTCATAGAAAAAGAGTTAGTAGAAAAAATGAGAAATCCTGACTTAAACAACATTGCTGTCTGTTCTTGGACAAGGGAGAAGATCCTTAGATGGTTGGAAATATTTACCATGGGAAGCTGGTTCTCAGTATAGAATGTGGATGTGATAGATCACATCCACACCCTCCTGAAAAATTATGTGTCCCATAGGGTTTTAGAAATGATGATATTACTTCTTGCCTTTAAACATTTTCTTTTGAAAACAAAAATGCTAGGAAATGCTACTGTTCTCATTTGTATATTGCTTTGGTAGACAGAAAATGTATTTTCTAATGAAAAGGAATTTCTAAGGAAGGGTCTTTAGAGTTGTTAGCAAAATGCCTATCTTGACATAAACTGAGTCTGCACTGCTTTCTTTTTGCTTCCAGGTTGGGTTTGATCCTCCCCCTCACATGAGAGTACCTACCATCCCTCCTAACCTGGCAGGAATCCCTGGGGGGAAACCGTAAGTACCTCTAAATACTTGGTTTTCTTTTAAAGGCAGTTTCTTAGTCATTGGTATTAGCAGCCTAGAATTCCAAAGGGAGCAGAGGCTTGGGTGTTTCCAAGGAGATTTCTAGTGTCTTTTCCTGAGGAGTGTTAACACTTTCTATAAATAGGCAGCTTGTAGGTGTCATGCCTCTGTCTTCTCATGTTGGTGATCTCATGCATTTAGTTATTTCTGGAGAGAAGCTGTTGGAGATGGGGACAAAGAGGGAGGAAAGAACTGGAGGTGTTTGGCCCTCCTTGCTTGACCCTCCTTCAGAAAGCTGCTTTGCTTTGCCATTTGTTTAGCACATAGCTCCTGGAAGTTTTCAACGGTTGTGGGCAGGAAGCTGCCATGAACTCTTGAAATCTCAGAAATTTGAAATGTGTTGTCTTTTTATCCAGTTCAGTGCCACCTTTTCCTTATTATAGTGGGAAAGAGAGTTGTTTGAAGGGTAGATTCTATTGGATGCCAACCTCCTAGATTGATCCCCAAATAAAGTTTTGACAAATGCCTTATTCTGACATGTCTAAAATTATATATGTATATATGTAAAGTGGCTTTGTTGGGGAAGCAAGAAAGATAGGCTAAAGGTTATTAAAAAAAGTATTTATAATTTGAAACCTAGTTGATTATTCTCCCTGGGGTCACTTAAAAAACCACTTTCTTTCCTTAATGTTAGTACTTAGAAATGTGATTTAAAAGGTTTCTGAAAATTCTCAAAATTTTTTTACGAAGTAAAGTTGAAATATGAGACCTTGTCTTCCCAACAAATACTCTTAACTTGATGGCACAAAGCCTTTTTAATTTTCTAAATAGAGATACTTACCACACATGTCTTCGGCCTTCAGTTTTTGTTGGACTTTATATTGATGTCATTCCTTTAAGCTTTTATCTATGCTTCAGTTACACATTGCACTATTGCATTATTTTGAATGGTCCATTCGAATAACCTGTCATCCTTGTGTGGTTTTGATTGGAGTCTCTTTTCAAATGAGCCATCAGCATGAGGAAAAATTGAATTTCTTACCTCATCACCTGCTTTTAGGGAAGCAGATTCCCCTCACTCCACTTTTCATATGTTATAATAGCTGTTTCATGGTAGTTTGAGTCATGATGAAATGAGGCTTTTGTCTATACTAGGAATTATTAGAGATTTTAAGAATTTAGGGTGACATGTGGGTGAAGAGAGGAATTGGGGGATGGGGCAGTATTGCTAAATGCTTCTAGGCTTGCAGCTCTCCTCCAGTTGGACAGCCATGGGAACTAATTTGTATATTTTCTTGGGAACACCTCCTTGCTTCCAATCTGGGTCATCGCCAGGGCACTTAACGGTTTCCTATCTGTGGTTTTTGGTGCTGTAGCTATTGGGTGGCCTTCTTCTGATCAGTGAGTGGATAAAGCGGAAATTAGTAACATCAAGATAGAGAAGCAATAATCATAGTAATTGAGGAATCTTTGGGGGGAAATAATAGGCCAGATTGAGCTCACAGTTAAGGCGCACCAGCTTCAAGACCCAGAGATGGGGGTGCGTTCAGCTGCCAAGACTGTACCTTGAGTGTGACATGTGAGGGAGATGGGAAGGGTGGGCAGAGCCATGAGCCACAGTACTGGCGTGGAAAGGGTTAATGTAGACCCGTTTCTGTAGTTGTGTTTGTGTTATGTGTTTTACAGTGTGATCTAGGAGGTAGCTGCATTACACACAAAAGTTCAACCCTTCAGTGAATGGCAGAAGTGGTGCAGTGCTTATTAGAGACAAAATAAAACATTTGTGTTCCTTGGCATGTGAGTACCTTGGATTTCTTTGTGTTCAAAGCTCTGTAAGCAAAGCTGTGACAATAACACCTAGGGAAAAGGACAGTGGACACAGCGGCAAAGTTCAGAGACTCATGTTTAGAGGCTTTCCTTGCCTTGGCCAGTATAGCCATTGGTCTTTGGATATGAGCAGCACTGTTCTTTCAAAAACAGTTATGAGTTTTTTGTTTGCTTTTTGTTTTTGTTTTTTTTTTTTTCAAGATTCTCTTTCAAGTTTGAGCTCAGCCATAGAATGTGAGGAAAATGGAATTAATATCAGGGAAAAATAATTTTCCCTTTGTCCATGGGCTGTGAGCTACATGGATTCCTCATATGAATCCATTAATTAGTACAAGAGGTTGTCCTCTTCTTATCTTTTAGTAAAGTGAAATCCTCTGAGGTGGTACTTCTCAAACTGTCCAGGGTGACAGACCAATATTTCCAGTCTGTCAAAGACCGATACTTTTGTAGCATGCAGTAGAATTGAATTGCTAGAAAAGTGAAGAGATTGGAAAAAGAAAAGTACAAGCCCCAGTTTTTTGTTACAAGAGTCAGCAGTCATAAACTGACTTTGTCAGGTTGCTACATCAGAGTTTCTAAAGGCTTACTCTCAATTCCTGGTCTCCTTCTATTGTGGACCAGTAGCAAACACTTGGCAGACCACACCTGAGTACACTCAGGCGCTTAAGAGAAATGGCGATAAATCAGTAGGTCCAGGGTAGGGTGGAAAAGGTGGTAAAGGTTTTCAAAATGCCATTCTCTGAGAAATAACAGTTGAAAAAATACGTCTCTTAGAAAAGAGATTTGAGTGAGGTAGATGGAAGGCATGATGGCCATCCATGGACTCCTTTGAGGGGAAATTGTGTTGGCTTTGTGCTAGCTGCTGGACCTGCTGCAGGAAACCATGGACACGGCTTCCCTGCCTTGGGTGCCTGAGGAGGTGATAGGAACATTAAAATCTCATACTATGGTTAAATTTCTCGTCAGTGCTATGAAGGAAAAACGTGTGGCAGGAACACATGTAAGGAGATTACCAAAGTTAGAATAGGAAAGGCTTCCGTGGGCTGAATCCTGTGCAGGAAGGAAGGAGTTGACCAGAGAAGAAGGGCGGAGAACGGTAGGCTGTAGCGGGGACGGCGTGTGTCAGTGCTCCAAGCACAGGAGTATGAAGGATAAGTAGGGTTAGAACCAGAGGAATTACATTGGGGTTGGAGGGACCTTAAAGTC
>JAQZBX010004842.1:31298-45881 GCA_029593785.1 Cabassous unicinctus
CACAGTGTACCGCTAATCCATCATCCTCATGACAGCTCTTCAGATATTTGAAGACTACCCGCTAGCCACCCGAGACTTCTCTTTGGCTGGATATGTCCATTGCTTCAGCCTTATCTTACAGGATGTGATTTCTGGTTCCCACACCATCTGCTTACTAAAATCCAGACGGAGTCACCTCCTTCCTGTCCTCCCTTCCACAAACATTTGTGGAGCTGTACCGTGCAGGCACAGGGAACACCATGGGGAACTCACTAGTGATGGAAGACAACATTAATCAATCACAAAAAGAAATGCAAAATGATAATGGAGTTGGGAACTACCATAGAAAAGAATACTGTCTGTGATGGTGAGGGAAGGGATCTGGAATGAATCTCCTGCAGAAAAATATTCTGAGCTGCATTAACTTGACAGGGGCAGGGAGTGAACCTCTAGGCAAAATGACCAGCATGTGCAAAGGCCCCGTGGCCTCACATCATTTTTATCAAAATGGACTAGAACAAGGTGATTCATAGTGCCACCATTCTAGCCTCTTGTTTCTGGTGTTAAGGGCCTAATCTCTCAGTAGGTTTTCCCCACCAACCTAACCTGTTCATTTTCCCTCCCTTACCCCACACCAGTTGCCCCTAAATTTTTATCTTTAAAGGTTTCATCCTCGTTCTAACATCTGGGCCCAAAACATCAGCCTTTGTTTCTCTCATGTTAATTCCTATTTTATCCAGTCTTATTCTTTGTTAAAATCTTCACTTTTTTCATACCCACTTCTGCCAATAAGGCCCCTTTTGTCCACACCCCTGCCCCCAATTTTAATCAAATCACTGTCCACTTATTCTTATTATAACACATTTATCTGATTTGGTCTGTTTCTTGCTCAGAGATCCTCAAAGTTGAATATAAACTCCTGATGTGGCAGTCAAGTCCCTCCAGTAAGATCACCCAGCCTGCTTTTCTAGCCTCCTGTCCTAGGTTCCTTACATTCCCTGTGCTCAGGCCAAATGAGACGGCACCCTATTCCCAGATGACTCCTTGCTCCTTCTACCTGGAACTACTTCCCTTCTCACTAATCTTTGCCTCTTCTGTTGAAATATTTCCTGTTGCTGCCTTCTTCATGAAGTCTTTGTTGATTCCTTCCATCGTGTATAATCTCTCTCCAGTAGCACCTTGTAACATCATATGACACTTTCACACTTTGGCCTTGGATTATAATCACATGTACAAGCCATATTTCTGTTTCCTCCCCATCAGAATTGAAGTTCCTGGCGCGGCCCCTTGTCCCTTGAGCACAGCTGCCCAGTAAACAAATGTTTGTTGCATTGCATAGGTGAGAGGTGAATCCAGGGTTGTCAAGTCCTCTCAAGCTGCAAGAACCTGTGATTAATCCTTTTGGAAAGGAGATTTACACTTGGCATTTTAGAATAAAGTGGTGTTGATTTACAAGAGGTAACCCTGACTTTATTGTCGAGCCCTCAAGGCTGGATTTAATTGGTATTGACGGTCAGCTTAACTTGAACTCATTTTTAGTGAGAGGAAATTATTCCCTGAGCTCTGTGGAGATCATTGGCCACAGAAAGCCCCACATTTAGATAGATCAGCCTCTTTTATTATGTGTCACACCCTCGTCCTCCCACGCTTGTTTTCTGGCCCCTTAGCAGTGCATCTCTCCCTAGAGACTGCACTCTCCCTGCCTCCTGTAGAAGCACCTAGAGTTCAGTAATAACTCAGACTGATAATAGTTTGGCTTAAGACTCCAGGTTACTTCCAGGTCCCTTCACCCTGTGTTTCAATGCCAGACATGTAATTCAGAAATCATCCACCCACTTGTTTAGTGTTTAAATAAATCTTAAAGTACCTTTTAGGCTTTGGATCCTAAAGGGAAAAGAAAATCGTAGCTACATTTGGGGCAAAATTGCCTCTTAGGAAAACATGTTTTGCAGCAGTGAAAAGAGACCCTTCCCAGGCTTCTAGCCAAGAAGGCGTGTCTGTGGCGAGAGCCTCCCTGCCACGCTCTTGCGTTCCTTGTCTTGCTTTCTTGCTTCTGGTTCCTCTGTTAAGAGTCCACGGCTGATTTATTTAGTGGATTTGAAAATTAATTCAGCCCCCTTTCTACCTGATGTTATCTGTGGGTGGTTTTTTTTGGTCTGTTAAATGCTAAAAGTGACATGCCTGTTCTGTGCCTTATTATGGGCCTGTTGATTTTAGCTTAACTTCTGTTTTTCACTCGTTACCGCAGTTGCTTTCGTTGCTATTTGTTTTGGTCTAAATCTGCTCTCTGGGGACTGTTTCCCCCCCTTGGGAACGTCGATGCTTTCTCTTAGTGGCACTTGGTATGACTGCTAGAAATTCTGGGGGACTGGCATGATGCAGATGGCCAGAGGACACGTCGCCTTCTTGTTTCTTTCATCTTTTTCCCTTGCCAGGGCGACCTTTCAGATGATGTTGACTTATATGCGATTAGGTAGCAGTGGACAGCTTATGGTGTTTAGGTCCATTTATTAAGCGCCAGCTGAGTCCCACCTGTCCCTGAAGAACTCGGTAATGGTGGACAGACATGGAAACAGGTGTAGAGATACATAGTGTGGAAAGTGCTAGAGTAGAGAATCGTACCCAGAAGGTCATGGCAGGCTGAGGGAAGGCAGAAGTGACATGTGCTGAGGAGGGAGGCGGTGCTATTCCAGGCAGGAGGGAACAGTTTGCACATGACTCAAATGCAACAGCATGCCATATTTTAGGAGACTGGTCCATTGTCCCACATGGCTAGAAATTTATGGTACAGGACAATCAGTCCATCATATGAAATGATGCTTGTTGGTGCCAGATTGTGGAGGGCCTTGTGTGTCCTTAATAGCCTCAACACTGAGTGAAGGTTTTCGACAGGATCAGATTTGTGATACCTGTTAATGAAGCGTGAAATTTCACATCAGGAATGCTGAGTTCACCACCACTCAGGTCTTGGCCACGGCCATTATCTCCAGGGTCTGCGGCTCTTCATTATTGTTTACTTGGTTTTGCCACTGCAGTTCATTTCTATTTCTAGCAAACCAGCAATTCTGTAAACACCTGTTTTTCTCTGGCCACAGAAGAACACAGCATCGTTTCATTAACAGTAGCCAGTCTGCTAGGAAAACATACTCTGCTTCCTCAGAACACGGTCTTGTTTTCTAGTCCACCGCTTCTGCGAGAATTCCCAGTGGGCACTCTTTCCTTTTAGTTCCTTGTCCTTCTCTGTGAACCCACTCAGTGAAAAGTCGCTTGCTCCTAACTAGTTTTGATTTCATTTTGTTTTTAAATCTGCAAAGTCTAGTGGGCTTTATTCTCTTAAATTCTACATCCAGATTTCAGAAATTAGACACATCCTGATCTATAGCTGCTTGATTTGAGAAGCAGGGTTGGGGGCAGGGGGATGGGGAATTATTGCTTAATGGAGTTTCTGTTTGAGGTTGATGAAAAATTTTGGAACTAGATAGCGGTGATGGCAATGCGACCTTGTGAATGTAATTCATGCCACTGATTTATACACTTAAAAATTGGTTGGAATGTCAAATTTGTGTTATATATTTTACCACAATAAAAAAAGAACCTGGGTGGGAGCTGGGGTTCAGTTCCCTGAGGCTGCCTCAGATGTGAGTGATCAGAGCAGGATGGTCCTCAAAAAGGATCTTGTTTAATTTGATGGGATCTGCATCTTTTTTGTATCCCTATCCTGGGACTAGAGGTTTTACTTTCTGGAAGAGTTTAAATGGCAATTTTTATGGGGAAGATTCTTATCCTTTGATTATTAAATGTTATTGTAAATGTGCTTTGAAATCTTAATTCTATGTTAAGTTTTCTTGATTATGGTTAAAGGGGGTCGGGGGGAGGGTGTTTGTGTTTGCTGCAAGCCTATCCAAATGTTCTTCTCTCCTTTTTGGACATTTGTTCAAACTTCTGCCAAGTGCACTGCCACCCCCCCACACACACCTTTTATTTCCTCGCCTAGTCATTGCCCTCTTGTTTGCCTGATTCCCATCCCTTTCCCACAACCCCTGAGCCTCACACCTGTGCCCACCGGTTGAGCTAAAAACCCTGGATTCATCATCTGCTCACTCTCCCTTTTTTGAAATCCATGGTTGTTTAAATAATTACCTTCGTGTTCTGAAGGCTCACTGCAGGTGTCAAGTATGGGTTTTAGGTGCTTTGCACCTGTTATCCATCTTTTATCTGTACAGCAACCCCTGCGATCCTTCATTATATTATGATTATTTCTATCTTACAGACCAGGAAGCCGATGCATAAAAGGCAACAGGGAATTAGGCAGGTTAATAAGACTAGTCAGTTAAGCTGGGCTCCCAACTCGGCTCTGAGCCTATCTAATTGGTTAATCAGCTAGGAGTTCTCCCCTTGACTTTTTCTGGACTAAGTAGATGGATCTTAAACCTTTTTTATTGAGGTATAACATATGTACAGAAAAGTACACAGATCATATGTGGACAGCCAGTGGCTTCACCAGGCACCCACCCCTCGGTAACAAGCCCTGGAAACCCCTCTTGTGCCCCTTTCCAGATATTGAGAGCAACCACTGTCTTGGCTTTCAGTTCCACAGGTTAATTTGTCTGTGTTTGAGCTTCTGTATGTAGAATCATAGCATATACATTCTTTCTGAATTCAGTTTTGAGGGTTATTCATAAATACCTCGGTGTCTGTTTACAAGCTCCTTCTCCTTCCTGGTGAGGTTTACTTTTCCTAGTCAGTCCCTCAGTCGGTTAAGAAGGTACATTTCCTTCTGGGGTGTCTTTAATATCGGCACATTGCCGTCAGCACGGCCTTTTCTTGGAGAGCATGGCGTTCCAGTAGGTGAGTGGCTAATTCCACGTGTCTTGTTTGTTCCTCAGGTTTTTCCCTCCTGGTAGATCCCTCCCTCACGGATACCCATCAGCCCCTTGCATTGTTCCCAGCCTTTTGGCTTTAGCGCCTGTTTGTTCCTTTCCTAGGGGTCTCCGGCCCAGCAGGCAGGACACCGTGGAGCAGCTTCCTCCCCGCCTCCAGGAACCGATGTATTCACATTCCTATGGGTTTCCCTCAGGTCCCTGCTTCTGGCAGCAGCTTGCTGCCCTGTGAATCAATTTCAAATTGCCTCAGCGTGACGATCACAGACCTCCCGTGCAGTGTAAAGCATAGGACACCTGGGAGAGAAGCGGGTGTCATCTGGCCACATGCACACACATCTCCTGATTGTACTCTCTCGTTCTATTTTAATCTGAAACATTGAAATCTGTAATAACAGGGTTTCCAGTTGAAGCAAGATAAAATTTCTTCCCTTGAAATCTGGAATTGTCAGAAGGGTGCCTGGTGGAAACTTTGACCACCTGGAGCTGCCCACCCGGATTGATGGCAAAGAAGAGAAACTAATCTTCACATGTTTCCGTCCTCTCACAGCACAGAGAGCTTTGAGAAGCGAGTTCTCTCCTTGCCTTCACTACCATTCTTACAAAATATGTTCACCTCGATTGTTTTATCACATGAAAACTCACTCAGCATTTCTCCAGCATCACCTGGATTTTTGAATCACATTGAGGATTTAGACCAAATAGCCATTTCATATTAATTATCCGAAACCAGTTTGTCAAGAGAAAACAGACATCTAAATTTGTTTCCTTGGGTTGGAGGGAGGGGAAGTTTTTTTTTTTTGCAAGTCTTCATATAGTTGATATTTTGCTTTTATGGAGGGGAAATAATGGCATATATTATTTTCAAGCTAAGGAAGTATGTGGGTTTTAGGTGCAGGCTAGTAGAGATCCTATATCTTGTATCAGTTTTCAATTTTGTGCATGTTAAGTTATTTTACAAAATTTGAGTTAGCATCAAAATGAAAATGGAAGCTCTGTTTTAGAACACATGTTTTAGATCTGTAAAGGGACTGCAAGGTGCCAGTGAAAAGTTCCAGAAAGGACCCACATTATCCCAGAGGATTACGAGAAGGAGGAAACTATACATGCTTAATTTATTGTTCTTGCTAGAAAAGGCTTAATGTCGAACTTCTGGATCTCTTAGTGTTGCCTTAGATAAGAAAGTAAAAGTAATGGTCTTCAAATGTGAGGTATGCATAATTCTATCAGTTGAAATGTGTGTGAAAATATTAGCACTTCTGTCCCTTCCATCTTCTAAACTGTCTATTCTTTGTGCATGTTTTGTAATGCTTATAATACATTAGTACCAGAAGTTTAAATAATTAGCTACATTGGCAGAAAAAAATATCTGCTCTAAGATACTGGTGTGGAAACAGAAGTGGGTACTAGGGTCAAGTTCAGCTATATTTAACAGGGGGAAAAACAGTAGCTTAAATAACAGAAGTTTATTTCTTGCTCCCATAAAAGACACTGGTATTCAGTGCCCAGGACAGGTATCAACACTCCACAGTGTTGCCAGGTCCTCTGGATCCTATCTTTTTCCTCTACCTTCCTCAGCAGTTGGTTTCCATTGTCAAAGTCACCTTGTGGTTCTGAAGGGCTGCTGGAGCTCCAGGCATCTTTCTCATAGTTCATACGACCAGAAGGAGGAAGAGAAAAAGAGGCCACTTCCCCTTCCTTATAAGTTAAGAGCTTCTTCAAAGCGCCACCCAACAGCTTCTGTCTCTACCTCGTTGGCCAGAACTCGGGTACTCCTCCTTAAAGGGAAGCTAGGAAAAGTAATCTTTTAGCTGGGAGGTAACTGCCTTAAATAAAACGGGAGTTCCATGACCAGGATAGTATTTTACAATTGAATTTGAGGAATGCTTTTTAGAATGGATAAGCACAATTTTTTAAATATTAGCAAAATGTAGGTTAATATCTGCTTCTTTTGGTGCACTCTATTTTTTTTTAAAGCAGTTTTACTGAGACACATTCATATACCATACAGTCCATCCAAGGTGTACAATCAGTGACTTTTAGTATAATCACAGGGTTGTGCCTTTACCACCGCAATCAATTTTAGAACATTTTCATTACTCTAAGAAGAAAAACCCCATAACCCTTAGCAGTCACCCCTCAGTCCCGCTAACCTTCCCCAGCCCCACATAACCACTAATCTAATTCTGTCTCTGTAGATTTATTTATATTTACTTTTTGTACAGATGGAATCATGCCATATGTAGTACTTCGTGTCTGGTTTCTTTCACTTAACGTAATGTTTGTTTTTTTAATTATTGTAGTTTTTTTTTTTAATGAGGTTTACATAGCCCATAGTTTGCATTAGGTGTATTTTTCCCATATACCATCCTATTATTAACACCTTGTATGCACCCTAGATTTTTGCTGTTATTTTAAATTCGTTCCATCAGTAAATATTCCAGTGCGTACTGATTTCAGGAGGAAACGGTGCCTTGAATGGAATGCAGACTCTTTCGTTTTCTAATGATGGATTCCTTTATGATAAATGCTTTTCCTGCCTTCTCTCTTGTCTCCTTTCACCACCATCCCCTCATCATCCCCTCCCTTAGGGCATACTCCTTCCACGTGACCGCAGACGGTCAGATGCAGCCCGTCCCTTTCCCCCCCGACGCCCTCATTGGACCCGGAATCCCCCGGCATGCTCGCCAGATCAACACCCTCAACCACGGGGAGGTGGTGTGTGCGGTGACCATCAGCAACCCCACGAGGCATGTGTACACAGGCGGGAAGGGCTGTGTCAAGGTCTGGGACATCAGCCAGCCGGGCAACAAGAGCCCTGTCTCTCAGCTCGACTGTCTGGTGAGTGAGCAGGAACCGGGGCGCAAGCGTAATTTCTCCCTGGAGACTCAGTAAGGAAATAGCTGCCTGGGCCTGGGCTTATTCCTATTATGAGGAAATGGAAGCCCATTCTGTTTCCTGTGTTAGCCATTTAGCTCCCCCACCCTGTTCCCTTAAATGAGAAGGGTTCATTGGTTGCTGTTTTCAGTGGTTAAAACCCAGGTTGATGGATTTTTTTTTTTTTTTTAATAGTTTCTAGTAGTTTATGGAAGCTCTCCTTGTTGGATGTGTATTATGAAGGGGGTTTCCTATTTAACGGCTGAGAGCACCGTTAGGCCTGGACTCTGATCCCTGCCATCCACTCGACTTTAATTTCCATGCAGCCTTCAGATAAATATTGAATGGTAAACATTTGACAACGTGGCATAAAAACCGTTCTGAGAACAGGGCCCATGGTGTCAGTGAGACCTGGGGGAGAGCTGGTTTAGTTTTAATTCCCCAACCTTCAGTAAAGAGTTAATTGAGCGTATGGTTAAGGGCTTGCTTCAGGTGTCAGCTGAGAAGTCGGGGCAGCCAAAAATGCTTTCCCAAGCCCCCCAGTCCACCTTCTCCCAGAGTGGTAGCAGTTTGCATTTTTCAGGGATATAGAATAGCTGGGATGTGTCCCATCTCTAAACTGTAATCCCAGGGTTTACAGACCCAATGCCATTTGCCCAAAGCGAACCAAAGGCCACCCTGCCCTGGCACTGGGGTCTGTGTGCCTCAGCAGTCACTGCAGCCCACCCACTGCCTGCCCACAAAGGGGTTAGCATTCCGGGAAGAGTAAAACGGAACAGCGGCAGGAGTTTTGAGGCGCAAGACTTTTTTTCTTTTTTAAATCAAATAACTTAAAATATCTCACAGCCCAACGTTCTAAGCAGCACGGGTTTTCTCTAACAACTTGAGAAAGTGGCTCTGTTAAATTCTGAGAAAAGGCTCCGCCTGACTAATGGAGACATAGCACAAACATGAGGTAGAGCCCTCAGAGGAGCGAGAATCAAAACCTAGGCCGTGGGTCTGTAGTTTCCAAATAGTGAATAATGGAGGGTGATGAGATGGAAGACTTACTAGCTTGGACAACCGGTTGCGTCATAGAGAAATTAAGTGTACACCTACTGATCATTTCAACCCTGTCTGTTAGGCACGAAATCAGACGTCAGGAACAGTTGTGGAGGGTGTCACACATGCCTGAGCAATCCTGTCAGTGTGTTTTGTTTATTATTTTGAAGGAGACATTTATGATCGGATCCCAATATTTACTCCAGATCTCTCACTTTGTTACAGTGTCCATGAAATTCAGCTTTTCAAGGCAAAATCTAAGATAGCAGTTAGAGCACATGGTATTATTATTGTTTGGTGATGCATTATTGTAATTGAATTATGTCCCTTTCGCAGAATAGAGATAATTATATCCGTTCCTGTAAACTGCTCCCTGATGGCTGCACTCTCATAGTGGGAGGGGAAGCCAGTACATTGTCCATTTGGGACCTGGCGGCTCCAACTCCGCGGATCAAGGCAGAGTTGACGTCGTCGGCCCCTGCCTGCTACGCCCTGGCCATCAGCCCCGACTCCAAGGTCTGCTTCTCGTGCTGCAGCGACGGCAACATCGCCGTGTGGGATCTGCACAACCAGACGCTGGTGAGGTGAGCAAGGATGGTTTGCTAAGGGGTGAGTGGGTGCCCTTCTTGCAGTGCTGGGCCAGAAGGTTTCAAGGCACCTCTGCTTCTCTTCGGCTGCCCCCAGGCTCTCAGGTGCCCCCACATTAAGAGCCAGGAGCTAGTTGCTGGGGTACAGAGACCACACTGCAGAGCTCTACAAGACCTTTTATCCCATTATGTTCCCATTTTTCAGCCCACATGCAGATGCTAAACTTGTTTAAAGAATGTTCCTGGCTTCTGCCAAGGGAAGGCATAACATGGGTTGCACGGTACAGTGTAGGGTCCTCGGTGCTAGATGCTTTTGGCTATGGTCAGAACCTGCTTCATGCAAACAGAAGCTGACTGATAAAGTTCATCAGGAAATCAACAAAAGAAGATTTCTTAGAAGAAGAGACTCCATGAATTTCCCCCACAAGGTGTTTTTATTTTTAGGAGGTACCTGGTTTGAACCCAGGACCTCGTACATGGAAAGCAGGCGCTCGACCACTGCACAACATCCGCTTTCCAATGAGAGTTCGTTTTTTCACTCGTTTATCTTGTTTTTAGGAGGTACCGGAGATCGAACCCGGGACCTCGTACATGGGAATAGGTTCTCAACCACTTGAGCTACGGCCATTCCCCAAGATGGTTTTAAAGTACTCATGTATATCAGCGACTAGGTAAAGACTGCCCAGGGGTCATTCACCCAGGAACTAACAGGACTCTCCTTTGCATTGTGGAAACTGTGCTCCTAGCCTGAGCAGTTACTGCAGCTCAGCTCCCTTTGTATCTCTGTGGCTCCTGCCATTTCATCCCCCTCCTCCCCTCAGCCTTTCTGGTGCTCAGAGCAAAGATAAAGAAGAGTCCCTTTAAAAAGTAAGCACTCATTAAACATCAAAGGTAAAATTAGCCTTCGTGTTTCACTTTTCCTCTTCAATTGGAACCCATCTTTGTTTGTGGTAGGCTGGAGGCTTACTTCACAGGCTCCCTCTAAATGCTTTCAGGCCCAAATGCCAGAGAGGAGGGACCTGTAGGAATCATTGGGGCAGCACATTCTCCCTATAAACCTCCTCCATGGAAATGCAGGAGGTGTCACTGAGCCTGCTCTGTCCCTGCGTGCAGGTGGGGGTGGCAGTCATTTTTCTCTTACCACTCACCAAGCAGCTCAGAACTAGCAAAGTGGGCTCCTGGAGTTGGAGTAAAAAGCACCCTCAAAATAATTAATTATCAGCTCTTTAAAAATATTGATTCATTTAGTCCTCATAATATCTGCACTGTTATTATCCCCATTTTACAGACAAGGAACCTGAGGCACAAAATGGCCGCCTAGCCAGGCATGGAGGACCTGAGCTGGAGCCTAGGCATTCTGCTCTCTTATCTGTGCTCTCAGCCCCTACTCTGCCAATTCCCATGGAGTAAATGCTTATTGTCTATAAGGGAGAGTGTTTCACACATTTCTGTATCAATTGGGATAGGCCTCATTTCAGGTGCTCAAGAACCACATGTGGCTAGTGGCTACTATAAGAAACAGAACAGTAGATTGTCCATTGAGTAGCTTAGTATCTCCCATGATGCAGTGCACAGTGAGCAGTCACGGGAGCTGCCTCCGGGGAGCCGGAGACGAATGCCGAGATGTCTAGACGTGGGGTGAAGGATGCAGTTACACCCGGCAAGTACTGTGAGCCATCAGAGAAAGACGTTTTTAGCCTTTAATGAGTTATAGAGGTTAGAAGTCACCGGGTGAAGCCAAGAGAATGTCACTGGTTTTCAAGAGCTCTTTGAGGAAAGAAAAGTGGCACTTTTCAAAAGGTTAAGCTGAGACTGCTCCAGGCCTGGGGTGAACCTGTGGTGGGGAAGTCTTGGAGGCCAGCTGGGAACAATTGAGGGAAACACGCACGGGGCCAGTGGAAGGACAGAGTGGGTGTGCATGTGGAAAAGGACCGGGAGAGAGGCCTTGGGAGTGGGATGGGAGCCTGAGCATGAAAGTTTGGAATGGCTTGCTGAGGAAAGATGTTTGAAGTAAAGGTTCACATCTTGTGTCGCAACTCTTCCCTTTAAATTCCAAGCTGAGCCTTAAAAGTTTGGAGCTCTGTGAGAGTAACAAGGAATGGGGACCTAGAGGAAGAAAAGACATGGAACCCTTCCTCTTGTTGAAATTGCTGGACCAGTTCTTTCATGGATCCTGCCTGGTTGCCCATAGTGATTGGGCCTTGAGGAGGGGGTCCAGTCAGCCTGCATCTCTTCTGGTCACTTTCTTGCCAGCTCCCTCACAGGTGACCAGCCCTCCTTGCCCCACAGTCTCCCTGCCCCACAGTCTGACGAGTCCAACCGAGTCCGACGCCAATTCTCCACAAACGGCCAGCTCTCCAGGGAGCCCAGCCTGTTGCCTCGCCTGGCGGTGGTGTGCAGCCAATCCCTGTGGGTGGTTGCTTTTGGTAGTGGTTTTTGAATGAAGCACCAGGTTCCTCTTTAAGAGAGCCTCAAGCTCAGCTTGGAGGCAGGGTCTTGCATTTAGCTTTGTCTCTGCCCAACACCTCTGAGGTGTGGAGGCCAGGATGACCCTTTGTTTCTGGGAGTTCAGATTTCCCAGTGCAGGGCTCTCTTTCTAATACAGAAAGCAAGGTTGAGTAAATACGTGAGCTCATGCTTTAAGGGCACGAAGGGCACTGTGGTGTTAATTCACTCGTGGAAATGGGGAAGCTTCTGCATGCTGGGTTTGTTAGGCAGCTGCTTCTTTCTCTGATGTGGGCCCTCACACGTGAAGGGAGTGGGCCTTCATCTTTCTTTAAGGAATACACCTGGGATTTTGTGTTTGGATTTTTTTTGAGGGGAGGGATGGATCAAAAGCCTAGGATTCACTTTATTTAACAGTAAATAAAAACTATCAACTGATGCCAAACCCCAGGACCCTCTACTACTGTGCGTCCTGTAAAGACAACAAATGTTAACTACAATAACAAAGATTACTTTCCTAATCCACTGAGCTCTAAATAAACGCCTTCACATTTATCAATGAGAACAAATCACCTAACATAGTCATTTCTGGACATTCATCAGCTTAATTATTTCAATTTTGGTTCAGTTTCCCTCAGAATTGTTTTTTGTTTTTTAATTAGAGAAGTTGAAAATTCAGAGTTCCCATATACCGCCCTATTATTAACGCCTTGCATTACTGTGGTACATTTGTTATAATTGATGAAAATATTTTTATAATTTTACTATTAACTATAGTGCACAGTCTACATTAGGGTTTGCTGTCTGCATTGTACAGTCCTGTAGTGGGTGGTGGTTTTTTTGTTTTATTTTATTCTAGTATCATATACAACCCCAAATTTCCCCTTTTAACCACATATGTAGTTCAGAGCTGTTAATTATGTTCACAATGTTGTCCCACCATCATCACCATCCATTACCAAAACTTTTCCATCAACGCAGATAGAAACTTTGTACAATTTCAGCATTAACTCCTGGTGGATCTGTAAGTAGAGAAGCATATTTAGCTGCTCCTGTTTAGTGACCTAAAACAACATTCCATTTCTTTAGAACTTGGATCATGACAAAAGAGAAAGGAAGTCTGCAGGTGCTCTTTCATATCCTCCTCAGGGGAGGGTTAGTTGGATCTTGCACATCAGCAGACACTGAGGAGATCACACACACACACATACACACACACACACTGTCTAAAACCAGCAACACAACAGTGTTTACCCTGAACTCTGGCAGGAAATCATTATTCAATCTGGTTTGTTTTATCAGGCAATTCCAGGGCCACACAGATGGAGCCAGCTGTATTGACATTTCCAACGATGGCACCAAGCTCTGGACAGGCGGTTTGGACAACACGGTCAGGTCCTGGGACCTACGCGAGGGGCGGCAGCTGCAGCAGCACGACTTCACCTCACAGGTGACCAGCCCTCCCTGCCCCACAGCGTGGCAGTGGTTTTGTGTGAGCTGTTCTCCCGCCTTTCCCACCAACCTGAATAATAGTGGCTAGACAGACAGTTAAATTTGAGGTACTGCTTTAAAAAGCAAAAAAAAATAAAATAAAATCCTGCAACTCTTCTTGTGGTTTGCAGAATCCTGTAGGTTAAGACATGTTAGCTGTTTTATTTATTTAAGGAACTCATGCAGTGAAGAATGTACCGTTTTCTTTCAGTGGTGTTTGATCGTTGTACTTACTCTCACCCTCCAATGTGGGGGGTGAGAGATTATTATTTGATTCCCATATAAATAGAGCTTGGAAAAGATGTAGGGATGTCACTAGGAGTGGAGAAAAATCACAACAGCCCTGAAAGTTAATTCATTTCCCTTGCATCAGGGATCTTGAAAAAATGCAGAGGGCTCTCAGTCGATGCCCATTTTATTACTCATCTCTTAAAAAATGGATTCATGGCTGACTAGATTTATGGAGTTTTGGAATAATATAAAAATGGCAACTTTGATTTTTGGATTGTGAAAGTTAGATGTCGTGTCTGAATCGGCTTGTTTTGGGAAAGACAGTGCTTGCCATTCTAAGTGCTTTCTGATGGTGGAATTGTTTCTTTGATCATTACTTGGTGTTTATTTACTTTATGTAGAATAAAAATAATTCCACTCGAGAAATAGGATAAAAGTGGGAAACAACTATACATTCTACTAAATTCCATACGTCTGTTAACATATTTTGTTGAGTTTCTTGTAGTCTTTCCTGTTCTGCCCCTTTCCCAACATTTTCTGATTTTTGATTTGCCTTTATTACTTTTTTTTAGAGCCAAGGCCGTTGTTTTATTTATTTTTTTTACGAGGTTCCAGGGATTGGGCCCAGGAACTTATATGTGGGAGGCAGGTGCTCAACTACTGAGCTAAATCCGCACCCTGTACCTTTATTATTTTTTTTAAACAACTTATGGAAAACTTTGAATAGATATAAAAGCATTGAAATTATTCAAGCATATATAAATAGATACAGAGAAATATACAATAAATCCCATGTGCCCATCACCTAGCTTCAATGTTATCAATGCATGGCCAATCTAGTTTTACCTGTTCTACCATCCAGCCCACAAACACTGGGTTATTTTAAAGTAAATCCTGGACATCATGTCATTTCATCTGTGAATATTTCACTTAGTATCTCTAAAAGATAAGGGCTCTTTAAAAACTCTCACGCAAATACTGCTATTTAAGAATAATTCTTTAAAATCACATATGATGTAAGTGTCAGATTTTTCCAGTTGTGCATAAAAGTT
>JAQZBX010004842.1:45981-58759 GCA_029593785.1 Cabassous unicinctus
TATAACATAAACTTGCCATATTACCTTTTTTTTTTTTTAAAGGAGGTATCGAGGATTGAACCCGGGATCTTATATATGGAAAGCAGGTGCTCAAACCACTGAGCACCCACCCCCCATTTTAAACCACTCCCCCACCCCCCATTTTAAAAATATACAATTCACTAGTGTTACTTACATTCACAGTGTTGTGCAACCATCACGTCTTATCTCCAAAACTTTTTTTTAGCACCCCAAACAGAACCTACACCCGTTAGTAACAAAAGAATAGCTCCCTATTCTACCTTCCCCTCATCCCCTGGCAACCTCTAATCTACTTTCTGTCTATGAATATGTTTAATATAGATATTTTATATATAAGTAGAATCTCATTTGTCCTTTTGTGTCTGGCTTATTTCACCTAGCATAATGTTCTCAAGGTTTACGCACATTGTAGCATGCATCAGGACTTCATTTCTTTTAACAGCTGAATAATATTCCATTGTATAAACCTATTTTATCAGTTGATGGGCACTTGGGTAGTATTCCGCAGTTGGGAATAATGCTGCTTTAAACATTAGATTACAGTATCTGTTTGAGTCCCTGTTTTCAGTTCTTCCGGGTGCATACCTAGATGTGGAATTGCTGCATCATGTGGTACATCTGTGCTTAAATTTTTGAGGAACCACCAAATTTTTTCTCCCCATATCCCCATCCTTGCTCCTTTTTCGCTTTCTTGTTGCCTTTCCACTTCCTACATTTTTTGGGCAAAATAATGAGTGCCTCTGTCCTGCTCTTGATAGATATTCTCCCTTGGATACTGCCCCACTGGAGAATGGCTAGCCGTGGGCATGGAGAGCAGCAACGTGGAAGTTCTTCACGTAAACAAGCCTGACAAGTACCAGCTGCATCTCCACGAGAGCTGTGTGCTGTCCCTGAAATTTGCTTACTGTGGTGAGTTCAGCTACAAGAAAACTGGAAGACATTGATGGCCTAAATGGAAAATACTTTTGAAAAAATATGGTAAAGATCATATCTGGAAAAAAGATGTTGTTCTCTGAGCAGCTGGATGCAATAATTCTATTGCCTTAATATGTCTCTCAGAGGATAGTAATGCCTGTTTCAGTCTGTTTTGCTATTTTGAGAAAAGTCAGCCAGGCTATGAAAATGCCTGAGAAAATGTTTTGACACACACACACACACATATATATATATATATATTTTTTTTAGTGGGGAGAGTCTGGGGTGGTAGTAGGGGAGCAGTTAATTGCCACTGTCAAGCAGGGTGGGTGGGAGTGTTTAAAGAATGGGGCAGGAACAGTGGAAGTCTCCAGGCACCGACCAGGACAGGGAGCTCACGGTAGGAGAAGGAAATATTTATCTGTACCCAGACTCTTTCACTCTGGTGTGAGGACAAAGAGGAGAGAAGTTCATCTTGAAAGTAATCTTGTGCACTGCGGGTGGTCAGACTTTTGATCACAGAATGAATGGTTGTGTGAGTGGCTGTCACTTATTGAGCACATCCTGTGTGCCATGTAGCGGGCCTGGCCTTGTACTTAAATGAGTCATTTAATCCTTACTAATCCCATTTTATGGTGCGGATACTGACTAAAGGGGAGCGATTTCATGTGTTCAGTATTTGAGGACCCATCCATGGCTGGTTGTGACGCTGCATGTCATGAATCCAGTGGCTAATGGTGCTGACATAGGGTCCCCGCCACCACTGGGATTATACACAGAGAGTAGCTCACAGGGCAGCCCAAATTTAAAACCTCTGCTCTTTCTACTCAAGTCATAGATCAACCCCTTGGGAGTGATCGTTCGTGCATTTAAAAAATGGTCTGAATTTGATTACATCCAAGTGCTTAATAGTATGGTAGGAATTTTCATCTTGCTAAAACTGCATGTTCCTTTGCTCGATTCCAGGTAAATGGTTTGTGAGTACTGGAAAAGATAACCTCCTCAATGCCTGGCGGACCCCGTATGGGGCCAGTATATTCCAGGTAAGTGTGTGCCCCTTACGGAGACTGGCATTTTGATCACGGTGCACCCGAAGAAGCCAGAAGTGAAGATGCCCCGGAGGGAGCAGGGCCCCGCATACCTCTCTCCTGCATTAAACACGTGCCCCTTGTTTTCTCTTCCAGTCCAAAGAGTCCTCTTCCGTGCTTAGCTGTGACATCTCTGTGGACGATAAATACATAGTCACTGGCTCAGGGGACAAGAAAGCTACAGTCTATGAAGTCATCTACTGAAAACATCATGTGGTTTAATGTCTATAGTTGAATCGGGCCAAAATGTTTTGAATTTGTAGAAATAGAAAAGTTGTGACTTTACAAGAAAAAACACACAGAAACCTGTTTCCGAACCTTGACACAAAACTACGTTGAGTCTACAAAGGGGAGGTGACAAGTCCATCTACAGAAGGTCACCTACCTACCTAGACCAAATGGAGCACCAAGGTAAAGTGGACAGAGAGGGGCCAAGGGCTGTAGGATTGAGGAACGAAATCGGCTGACCCCCCGTCAGCGCCCGTCGTTTTCTTTCCACGTGACCTCCTGCCGCTCAATCACGCATTGCCTGAGTGTGAGATTACCTTTTTGTTCCTTGCAGTTCACCTCACCTTCCGTCCTTTGTAGAGCAGTGGTGTCTCCAATGAACTTGTTTCCTGGTTTTGCATCTTGTGAAATGTTTTTTGTTTTTGTTTTTGTTTTTTTGTATTTTTGTTGAAGGTTAAACATTTGTATAAATTGTAAATATATTTGGTTTATTACAGTAAAGGCTTTAGTACCAATAAGTGTTTTTTCTTTGCATTCTTTATTGTTTTTATTAAAGCTTTGGGATTATTGATGTGGGTTTTATAAGCAAAGTCCAAACATTTGTAGAGGAAGTTTTAAAATGCACTTCTTATTTTATGCATATATTTGGATGGGGACTCCCGCTGCCCTAGAACCTAATCCATCAGGCACCTCTGTGTTACCGGAAACTCATGACTAGGAATTGTGATGAATTGAAGCTATAGTAATTGCAGTTTTATTTGGGATGCTAGATTATTTCATCAAGATTCATCCTTTTGTTATGCTATTCTTGTGATTCAAGGTCACAAATTAAAGCTCTCTTTTTCTTGGTAATTCATTGGAAGACAGAATATTCTTTTCTCCAGGAAGGCTCACTCTTTTCAAATCTGTATTCTCTCTATCTACAAGCTTCACATTTCAAAAAATTTAGGTGACTTAGATTTTGTGATAAGATTTATGATATGCACAAAGCTCTAGAATTCATTAACCTGCCTGTAAAAGAAAGGTGGGAAGTCAGCAATTTTGTCTCCATTAATACTTATTTGATCTATTATATTAATTTTCTTAAGCCAACCACACTCAACACTTAGCCCCATTCTTCTCATTAAGGCTATTTCCCACCACCATTGCTATCCATCATTAGGCTTTGGTCTTTGTTGACAAAATTTTACTAATTTGGTTGTAACTCTGGGCTTTTAATAAGTTACCATGCATGTTTCCTCATGAAAAAGGCTATGTGACTCATTCTTTATATACCTATTATTTACTGTAATATTTTAGAAAATAATTGTTAATAATTTTAAGCCAAATTTCCCGGTTGTTATAAAAATAGCACTTAATGAATTTTTAATGTTCTTGTTTTCTTACGATCCAGCAAGTTGTTGGCAGTTTGTCTTAATATTTTTCATTCATTATCCACTCCTTCTTGTTTTTATACATTTAACAACATTACTTTGTTTGCTACCCCTCCCCCCCAAAATTGTCTTTGTACAGAGTTTGTTAAATATTTTCATTTCTCATTAAGTGAATGGCAAACCCTTAATTACTAAAGCTGATTTCCTCTCACCTCTTCCTTGTATAATGAAGTAGGTTTCTCTGTTACAGATTGGTGGCTTATTAACTGTTCACCTTTTTTTTCCCCACCCTCCTTCCCTACCTTCTCTCCTTTCTGTGGTAGTAGGGTAGAGGTTAAGTTGCTTTAACAGTAACCCAACAACAGAGTGGCTTAAAGACCCCAGGGCTTCATTCCTCTCCCACCTGAGACCAGGTAGCCAGGCCAGCAGGATAGCTTGTTGCTTCCAAGGTTGCTCAGCTCCACTCACTTCCAGCCCACGAGAGGAGAAGAGTGTAAGTCCAGGGTAAGGGATGTGCTTTTAAGCAAGTAACTCGGAATTTGTTGCATCACTTCCCCTGCCAGTCCTTTGGCACAGACTTCACCATGTGGCACACCTGGCCGCATGGGAGAATGGGAATTGTGGTCTTTGACAGGACAGCCCTGAGCCCCTGAAGAAGGGGACGTGCATTCGGAGGGACTGTGGGTTAAAGAAACAGTCCTGTGTTCTGTTGGTAGATTTTCTTCCTTCATTCATTATCCTTTCCTAACCTTCTTAAAGTCTTTCTCTAATGAGATTTTCTAAGGACCTGAACCTTATCAACTTATTGGTTATCTTGAGTCTGATGAAGCCACTTGCATTTGATTTTGGGGTGAAACACTGATGTGGTGTAGAGAGTTCTGGAAGAGCTCCACTGCTCAGTGGCTTTGGAATCTTGCAAAATTGCATAGACGGTTGTTTCTCCACTTGTAAAACGGGAATGGTAAAACCATACCATGCCTACCTCTCAGAAACGGGTATTGAAGCAGCGTTGTGATGGAAACTGTGTCACAAATGGAAGGTTGTTAATTTGTGGGAAAATGATTTTTTCCTAAACTGGAATTAAGAGTCACCACCCCTCTCCCCAAGGAGATTGGAATCATGTGATGGTTGAAACCTGGGTAAACCAAATGTTTGTATACCTTTTGGCCTTGAACATGGATTACAAAGTAGGGTTCAACAGATTCAGATCCAATAAAATATTGATCACCTATTTGTGCTAAGAGCTCTGCCAGGCAGATTTACATATAAAAGTGTTGGGAGGTGCTTGGCGATCTGATCCTATTTAAGTAGCCAAACCCCAGAGATGCTGTGTGCCCACAGCCTCATGGGCAGAGCCAAATCCAGATTTTACTCTGAGGCTTGTCTATGTTCCAGAATCTTTGAGTGGGCTGTGTTTTTTTCCTAATTTCCTAACTTTCTTCTTCATTCTATTTTCTAACTTATTTTTCAGAACAGCTGTAGGTTTACTGAAAAATACAGAAAGTACAGAGTTCCCATAACAACTCCCCACCTGCATACACACACACACACACACACAGAATCTTCCCTATTAACAGTTTGCATTAGTGTGGAACATTTGTTATAACTGCTGAACCAGTATTGCTATAATTATATTAACTAAAGACCATAGTTTATAGTAGGGGGTCACTCTTCATTCCGTATTATATATTAACTATTTATACAATTCCCTTAGATACCTACTTATAGGTATATAAGTAGGTTTGTGTTGCTGAGTTATAAATGAATTCATGAAAATTATTCCTTTTCTGAATCAACAAATTACATCTTATTTATATTTAATATTGACTTTAAAAAAAAATAACTCAGTTCTTATTTATACCTGTGTATAGTTTTCTACCATGTGGCTTTTGTATGGAATCATCATTCATTGGGTCAAAATTGAAGTCTTTTGACCATTGATTTAGTGTAGTACCTTCTTCATAACTAGATGTTTCTAGCACTTATTAAGTTTCTGTTATTTGCCAGGTGATAGGGAAGGTACTTCATATATATTATAATAGTCCCGCCCAGTGGCTGAGAGAAGAGACCTGTAAATAAAATCGCAGTTCTGAGATTGAAGCTGGGGATCTCCAGAGCAATAGTGCATTCAAGCAGGGATTTTAAAACGTGTAATTTTGCTAACAGCACACTGAGGTGGTATTTTTCCCTAAGTTCTCCAACAAATCAGAAAGGGATCCAATTCTTCATTCCAGCATTCCAAGTAATTCTGTCAGGAGGCTGTTGCCCCTGTCATCACAAGAGGGAGTTTTGTTGGTGACATTTCAAACCCTCTGCCCATGAATTATTTGCTTCTCAAGGATGTCATCTCTTCACTCTTCACTCAGCAAGGAAATATCAGATCACGGCAGTTCCAGGCTTCCCTGAGCAAGATAAAGCTCGTGGAAAGGTCTTTATCTGCCCCAGGGAGCTTCCTCCCCAGGCACCAAAACCTCTTGAGCTACACAATTTGTCCTAGCACTTAAACGGTTCAATGATTTGTTCTTAATTCAGTTCGCAACTTTCTAGAAAAGTTGTCCTGAAGTTTTAATATTGGCCAGAATCACTGAGGGGACTAGTTTAAATGCAGATTTCTAGCCCCTGTTTCTGATTCTGTAGGAATCTGGGTGGGACCTGAGCATTTGCATTTCTAACAAGCAACCAGGTAATACTGCTGCTGCTGGTTGGGGACCATGCTTTGAGACCCACTGGCCTAGAGGAATAATCTTTCAATAGAGCTATCAATTAAGCAAAAAGTATTTGAGCATATTCATATTCTCTGAAGACCAGAAGCCTCTTGCATTTTAGACTTTCGAACTGAAGATTAAAATGAAAAAATGTAAGACATACTGGTATTTTTGTTGTTTTTTCCACCCCCCACCCCCCCGAGATGGCTCCCTCATCTTGTTTGCTCATTTTTGCTAATTTTTTTTTCCTTGCTCATTGTTTGCACTCATTGCTCGTTTTTTGTTTTTTGTTTTTCTCATTGTCTTTTTTCTTTAAGAGGCACCAGGAACCAAACCCGGGACCTCCCATGTGGGAGGTGGGTGCTCAACTGCTTGAGCCACATCTGCTCCCAGGCATATTGTTTTGAAGTCACTTGACAACTTTTCTTAAGACAGTGTCTGTCCCGAGAATTAATTTGAATACTATAATAAATCTAAAACAAAACGATGTTCTTTAAAAAGTTGCATTTTTGCTAAGACATAAAGCATTGTGAATCTTCTAAGGTTTGGAAAATTT
Source organism: Cabassous unicinctus (assembly GCA_029593785.1). Lineage (NCBI taxonomy): Eukaryota > Metazoa > Chordata > Mammalia > Cingulata > Chlamyphoridae > Cabassous > Cabassous unicinctus. The sequence continues at coordinate 52,868 of JAQZBX010004842.1, forward strand.
AAAACAATGACAAATATAGCAGAGTCCTCAAAAATGTATACAGAATTTAATTTGAGCAGCAATGCATAATTGAAATATTCTTTGAAATTTGAAATACTTATGTGCAAAACGGTAACCTGCTGACTTTGTAGAATGTTTTTGGGCTTCAGATGGTCATATTTGGTTCAGTAAACCAACTAGCATTTACTTAGGACACCATCTCAGCATGTGGCCAGTGAGGGACCTGGAGAAGACTGCTGAGGGTAATGCAGAAGGGATGGGGAGGAGGTGCTGCCCTAATGAAACCAGCAGTAATGGATTGGTGGGTGGCTCTCAACAGTTTCAGTTATGGATTACCAATTTGTCATTGCAGCAAGTGTTTTGAATATCTTTTGTGCCAGGCACCGTGCCAAGGGTTTCCATATGTTCTCTCACTTAATTGCATTTAATTACATGTACCCATGTGGTAAGAAAAACATTCCCCTTTTATTGATAATTTTCTTTAAATCATAAAAGTGTCATATACCACTGGTTTTTGGTTTGGAAAATACGGCAAGGTTCAAAGAAGAAAATTAAAAACCCCTAATAGCACCATCTAGAAACAATCAGTATATTGGTATTTTTCCTGCTAATCATGTCAAATATTAATACATATTATTAGTAAAAGCTAATGTTTTTGAGTATTATTTATGTGTGTTATTTCAATCCTTATAAAAGCGCTTCTGGGTTCATACTCATTTAACAGATGAGGAAACTAAGGCATGCAGGGATTCAGTAACTAGTTTGAGATCACATAGCTAATTGTTGGTAGAGTTAGATTTTTACTGAAGATATCAGACTCCAAAGCCCATTTTCTTGACTGTTCTACCTCCTTGTCTATGTGGTTTTGTAGTCTACTTTTTTTTTCTTCTTTTTTTGACTTTATTGTAATCTACTTCATTTTTCCCTCTAATTAAAAATTATTCAGAAACATCTTTCTTTTAGTTATACTGAATTTTGCCCATTTCTCATTTGTTAGTATGTAGGCTATTTCTAACACTGAATTATATTCTTTGGAAAGAAAATGTTCATATGTAATATTTTCTCTCTATTTCTGCTCCTTTCATTAGAATTGCTTCCTAGAAGTGGCATTACTGCATCAAAAGATAAGATAGATACTCCAAATCTTTCATGGTATATTGCCAAATTGCTTTCCAGAAGTATTGGGCCCATTTAAATTACCCCCAGCAAAGCATAGCAACGATAGTTTGTCTCAGCTCAACCTCATCGATATTCTTACTTTATTTTTATTTATTTATTTATTTATTTTTAAAGATTTATTTATTTTATTTATCCCCCCCTTGCCGCTTGTGCTGCTGTGTCCATTCACTGCGTGTCTTCTCCGTGTCTGCCTATCTCCCCCTTGCTGTGAGGTCTTGCCGCATCAGCCCACGGTGCCGCGCGAGCCGGCCTGCCCTCACAAGGAGGCCCCGGGAAGCGAACCCGGGCCTCCCACACGGCAAACGGGGGCTCCATCCACCGAGCCACACCCACCTCCCAATAGTCTTACTTTAAAAAAGCATTTGCTAATGATAGGCCATAAATGATAAGTCATTTTCCCATTTAGTTTTGATCTAGTTTAGATTCATTGAAAGGATCCTAAAGCAGTTAGCTCAGTGACCATCCCATTCTCACCTGGAACAAACCTCAACCATTTAAGAAAGACAGATGTTTGTTCAATTAATTCTTAGGAAAGCTTTCATAGATCCTTGATAATTTCTTTCAGACATTTAAAATGGATGTCCAGTTTTCTCAAGATAGGTTTCTGGTTGTATACACTGTGCCTTTGATTTTCAATATTAAGAATCTATAGTTTTTGGAATAATTGAATTCTTTAATAATGAAAAGTTTCCGTATAGTTGCAAGAGTAAGAGCCTATGTGTAATGAGAATGAAAGCTAGAAATAGCCACTGTACATTTGGTGTGTTAGGAAGAACATGGAGTGCAGATCCCAGATGTGATAGATATTTGTCGTTAGTGTACAGGCTTGGGCAAGTTGCATAGTCTCAGAATATTCAGTTGCAAGACTGAAATAAAAATTCAGTCTTGAATTTTTACCTCACAGGGTTGTTGACGGGATTAAATGAGGTATCATACTAAGAATTTAACGTACTGGTCATGCTTTTCTTTGAGAAGTTCCCACATCTAGGGTCAGTTTGAGCCTTGGCCACTAAACTTAGTAGCTGATCCTTACTTGTGATTGCCTTGGCAGTAATTAGACTTTAACAAAAGACTGCACATCATACAACTGGCGCTAGCAGGGACTCTTATTTAGTCTGTTTAGGGGTATCAGTGGCTCTTGTAAAAGCCACACCTCTGCTTCCATTACTGTCTGAACTGGCATCTTACCCTAGAAACAACCAAACTTAAATACTACCTTTATTTAGTTATTTATTTATTTACTTATTTCTCCCCTCCCCCTCATTGTTTGCATTTGCTGTGTGCTGTGTCTTTAGGAGGCACTGGGAACTGAACCCGGGACCTTCGATGTGGGAGGGAGGCACCTAATCACTTGAGCCACCTCTGTTCCCTGCTTTGTTGTGTCTCTGATTTTTCTTGTGTCTCTTGTTGTGTCAGTTTGCCACATGTGCCTATCACGTCAGCTCGCTGTCTTGCTCGTTTGCTTTAGGAGGCACCAGGAATCTCTGCTCCCTGCTTTATTGTGTCTCTCATCATGTTTTTCTTCTTGTGTCTGTTGTGTCATCTTGTCATGTCAGCCTGCCGTGCCTGCCTATCATGCCAGCTTGCTGTCATCTTTAGGAGGCACTGGGAACTGAATCATGGACCATACATGTGGTAGGATGGAGCTCAGTCGCCTGAGCCACATCTGCTTCCCAAATGTTACCTTCTGAAAGGGTAATTTCTAAAGAAAGTTGTAATCATTTTGTAGCAGGCACAGATTGTAGGGATATGGCAGACTTGTTTCAACCCTGTTGTCCTGACACCATTAGTTGACAACTGGTGTTTGTCCATTCTGTACATAGCATCACTCAGCCCTCGAGAAAGATGCTGGTGCTGTCAGTAAGTGGGTTAGGTTAGGAGGGAATCCTTCATTTCTAAGAGGACTGATCATTCAAACCATTCTACCCAAGAGAAGAATGTATATTTCAATATCCCTTAGAGTTTGGGTGGCATTTATCGCTAGTAAATTTTTTTTAACTTATTATTTTGCAGTAATTTCAAACTTACAGAATGGTTGCAAAAATAATACAAAACTCATAGAGAGAACTCCAACATAATTCCTATCCAGATACCCAGATCCAATATTATGCCACATTTGCCATTTTTTAATCTTCTCTCCCACCCCTCCCTCCTTCCCTCCCTCCCTCCCTCCTTCCCTCCTTCCATCCACCCTCCATCCAAATATCCAAAATATCTATTTTCTAAACATTTAGAGCAGGTAATATACATCATGCTCATTGAACACTTAATACTTTCAGGTACATTTCCAAAGAACAAGGGTATTCACTTATTTACCTTAAGAACAGTGTTCTCAAGTTCAAACAATTTACCATTTATATAAAACTTACAGTCTATTCCAGTTTTTTCATATGTCCCAATAATCTCCTTTTGTGCATTTTCTCCTCCATTATTTCATCTAGTCCAATATCATGTATACCTTTAATTGTTACTATCTCTCTTTTTTAAAAAAATTGTAGAAATATATATACAACATAAACTTTCCCATCTCATCTGCTCCCAGACATACCATTAATCATATTCACAGTGTTGTGCTACCCTAACCACCATCCATTACCAGGACTTCCCCATCCATCCCACATAAAAGCCCTGCACCTCTCATGCATTAACTCCCCTTATCTTTTGTAATTTTAGAGCATATACTATTCATTTCTCTACACAGGAATGGGCTTTCAGACCTGCATAGTTTCTGCCTGTTCCATTAATTGTCAGGGTTTCACCAGTTTTTTGTTTTAAGTGGCCATTGCTTATGTTGGGAGTGGGGCATGCTACTATTTCTTTATTCAATTTTCCTCATGCTAGGTCTACTTGGAGAAGTAACCAGTGTAACAACCTTATTTTACTGTACTCTATGAGACTGATGTGGTAAGCGATAGCCAGCATGCAAAACCACTTGAAAAAGCGAGTCAAGGTCTTTCAGTCAACCAAGATAGCAGCGTAAGACAGTCCAGGGAGCTGTCCCCCAACGGAATCTTTGAACAACTAGGAAAACTGGCAGAACCATCTTCATCAAAACTCGCAGAAACAGAGGGTTGCAGTAACTGGGCAAGTGCCAAACCAAGAAAACACAGCTTTAAAAAGAGTAGAAGTTTGTGGCACACTTGCTGTCCCCTGCTCCATACCCTCCTTGGTGCAGTGTGGAGCCAGCCTGTGCTCCCATTGTGGGTCCCTGATCCTGTTTGAAAGTCTTTTTCATAGAGAGTAGAGGGGACAATCATATTCTTGTAATTGGAGGAATTGCCAAGGTCACAAGGAAGCACAAACCCAGGGTAAGAAGCAGGCCCAGAAAAGATGGAGAGGACCCAGCACTTTGCATTTGGTTCTGGCTGATCTTCTTGATAAGAGAGCTAAACCTTGAAGAAGAGCACCAGCAAATGCAAAGCCAACTTGCAAAGACTGAAATATGTTTTTGCCTGGTTTGCTTGTTTTTGTTATCTCCTGACACTTAAGGAAATTTCTGCCATATTGCTATTTGGATACAAACCTAAGGAGCAGACAGTGGAGGGACTAAATCCCAGCTACCATTTTAAAATATTAAAATGCACAGTGTGCAACAAGATTATAAGACAAACAGAAAATGATGGCCCATCAAAGGAACAAAATGAAAATCCAGAAACCATCAATGAAGAATGCCAGACTTTGTACATACTTGAAATAGACTTAAAAAAAAAAAAATCTTCAATATGCACAAGGAGATAAAGGGAAACTCAGAGAAAGAACTAAAGGATATCAGAAAAACATGAATGAACAACATGAGAATCTCAATAAAGAGAGAAATTTTTAAAAAGAACCAAACAAAAGTGCTGGAATTGAAGATCACAATAACTGAAATGAAAAATTCCCTAGAGTGTTTCAGCTGGAGCTGGCAAAAGAATCAGTGAACTTGAAGACAAGAGAATTAAAATGATTCAAGGTAGGGACCAAAGAAAAAAAAAAAAAGAAAGCAAACATAGCCTAAAAGATATGTGGGACACCATAAAGAAGGGACAAGAGAGTATTCAAAGAAATAATGACAGAAAACTTCCCAAATTTAATGAAAGACATGAATATGCCATTCAAGAAGTCCAATAAACCCTAAACAAGATAAACTCATAGAGAACCATCCCAGACACGTAATAGTCAAACAATTGAGTGGCAAAGATAAAAAAAAGAGTTCTGAAAGCCACAAGAAAAAAGCATGTTGTGTGCAAGGGAATCCCAATAAGATTGAGTGCCGATTTCTCATCAGAAACCATGGAGGTAAGAATGCAGAGGGACAAAATATTTAAAGTGCTGAAAGAAAACAATTGCCAACCAAGAATTTTGTGTCCAAAGAGACTGTCTTTCAAAAATGAGACTATCCCAAATACATAAAGGATGAGGACTTTGTCACCACTAGGGAACTCTAAAGACTGAAAGGAAGGGGTACTAGACAGTGAATAAAAATGGCCTAAAGAAATAAAGACCTTCAGTAAAGGGAATCACATGGGTATTATAAATACCAGTATTACTGAATATTTTTAAATATGTAACACCACTTTTTACTTCTTACAGGTTCTATAATGCAGGTGCATAAAAAGTAATGGCAATGGGAAGCGGGTGTGGCTCAATCAATAGAGCTCCCGTTTACCATATGGGAGGCCCTGAGTTCGCTTCCCGGGGCCTCCTTGTGAGGGCAGGCCGGCCCGCGCGGCG
>JAQZBX010004843.1:0-58542 GCA_029593785.1 Cabassous unicinctus
ATATCACATTTTGTTTATCCATTCATCTGTTGATGGGCACCTGGGTTGATTCCAACTTTTGGCAATAGTGAACAATGACACTATGAACATTAGTGTGCATATATCTGTTCATGTCTTTGCTTTAAATTCTTTAAAGATCCAGTGGAATTGCTGGATCTTATGGAAGTTCTATAATTGTTTTTTTTGAGGGACTGCCAAACTGTCCTCCACAATGGCTGGACCATTCTACAATCCCACCAGAAGTGGATGACTGCTCCCGTTCCTCCACATCCTCTTCAACACTTATAGTCTGCTGCTTTTTAAATAGCTACCATTCTAATGGGTGTAAGATGGTATCTCATTGTAGTTTTGATTTCCGTTTCCCTAATAGCTAGCATTGTTAAGTATATTTTCATGTGCTTTTTAGCCATTTGTATTTCTTCCTTGGAGAAGTGTCTTTTCTGGTTGCTTGCCCATTTTTAAAATGGATTGTTTGTGTTTTTATTTTGAGATGTAAGATTTCTTTATATATACAGGATATTGGGCTCCTATCAGATATATGGTTGCCAAATATTTTCTCCCATTGGGTAGGGTGCCTTTTTACTTTCTTGATAACATCCTTTGAGGTGCAGAAGTTTTTAATTTTGAGGAGATCCCATTTATTTTTTCTTTTTCTCTTCATCCTTTGGGTGTGAAGTTCATGATGCCATTTCCTATTACAAGGTCTGGTAGATGCTTCCCTACATTATCTTCCAAGGTCTTTATGTTCTTGGATCTTATATTTAGATCTTTGTTCCATCTGGAGTTGTTTTTTGTATAAGTTGTGAGACAGTGTTCCTCTCTCATTTCTTTTGGATATGGATATCCACTTCTCCCATCACCATTGTTGAAGAGGCCATTCTCTTCCAACTGAGAGGGCTTAGTGGTCTTGTCGAATATCAGATGACTGTGTATGTGAGGATTTATATCAGACCTCTCAATTTGATTCCATTGGTCAGTATGTCTATCCTTGGGCCAATACCATGTTGTTTTGACCACTGTAGCTTTGTAGATCTCCACTCTTAGAGGAGTCGGGAATTGAACCAGAGACCTCATACATTCAAGGCAGAAATTCTTTGACTGAGCTACCCCTCCAGCTGGGTCATGCAGCTCTTCAGGAAGCTATTCAGCCACTTTCTTCAGGGCAGATTTTACTCTCCTAATGCAGCTGTAATCAGCAGACTGTATGAGCAGATCCCCCCTCCCCTCTGCTGGTCAGGTTGAGTTCCTCTTTTGAAAGTCAAATGGGACCCTGATGACTGTACACCACACTGAAGTGATTTTTCAAGCCTCTTCTAGACCACCCCTCCTCCCAGGGGACCCTAAATAGGCTCTTGAAAACTTATTAAGCACTTCCCACTGCCTGATTACCTTAGGGGAGTTGAAATTCTGATAGTCTTCAGTGCAGAACTATTAAACTGGCTAACTCCACCCTCTCTCAACCCAAGCTTCTGTATCCCAGGGCAGTTTGGTAAATCAGGCTTAGTCAGCAGATTCGCCTCTCCCCTCACCCTGGTGCTACTTTGAGCCGGCTGGTGTGCTCCTCAAACCTCTAAGGGTGTCCAGGCAACCAAACCCACAGAATGGAACCCCCTCCCAGCCCCTTGCCAGAACCCTCCCACTCTCAGAGAATGTTCCCTCTTACTGGTTGGCCAGCGGGAGTCGGGGCTAACCCTGGCTATTTGTCCTGAGGGTGGGACTTAGCCTTCCATGATTTCCATAGGGCTAAAAACTATCTCCTGGTCCAGCTCCCTCCAGATAGATGCCCCAAAGGCTCCTGCTCCATTGGGTTCCCAGAACAGATCACTTGGGTTGGATCCTGTCCCCAATCAGCCCTCTTTTGTGAGAGAGATGGTGAGTGCCCACTTAAATGACACCATCTTGCTCCCAACTCCAGGTTCTTCTTATCATTTCCTATTTCTCAGCTGTCTGTAGATCAGTTATTTGATCCTCAGCAATTTTGTTTAACTCCAGGCATGTGTACATGGATATGTGCAAGGCTATCACATATATGTACAACTCACAGAAGTTAAGTAACAAAAATTTTGCAAAATATATTTTTTTAAAATAAAACTTTAAGAAGCCACTGAGCCAGTATTGGCAATTTTAATAGTATACATGATATAATGTAGGTTTTGCAAATTCATTAGGAATAGAACTGAAGGACATTCTCACAGCCTGGAATTTTAAAAAACTTTCTGTTATAAATGTCTTTCCAGCAGGAATGCAAGTGCTTGTATATATTCAGATGGTGGTTTGCAATTGATTGAATTCCTGTGGAAATGGAAGCACAAGACTCTGTGTCCCTGTCCAATACATCAATAGAATTTGCCTGGGAAGGAGAGCTCCAGAGAACTGTGGTGAGTAAACAAGCTGAAAACCATCCATATGAAGGTAATTTGAATAAAAAGATTGCTGGAGAGAGTTTGAGCTAACAGGATAACCACATATGGTTCTTCCACTGCCTGTCATAAAACTGTGACCTTAATTGAACTTTTTACCAAAGTTACCAAATTTTCTGTAGGTAATAGTCATACTTCCAGGAAGGTAGTGTTTTCTTTTTTGTGTTATGGAAAAAATGAATTATCATCCCACAAATGCTTTGGAACCTCAAGAGCCCTGAGAAGACCATTAGCTATGTTGGTTGTGTGATCCATCTGTACATAGTTGTGGGGCTGGGCTCCATTAAATGTGTCCTCCTGACTGTGATGGACTATGACTGCTTCAATGCCATCTGTCAGCCCCTCCATTATGGTGTAACCATGTACCCAAATCTTCTTCAGGAGCTAGCAACTGTGGCCTGGTTCAGTGGTTCTGCGGGGTCCACAGTGAGATTGTCCTTCTTTTCCAATTGCCTATCTGCAGCCACCACAGTGTGGATGACTTCATGTGTGAGGAGCCCACACCGATGAAAATTGCTTGCGTATACACAACCTTCCTGGAAAATGAGCTCACCATATCTAGTGTTCTCTAAGTAGTTACAAGTCTGGGGCTTATTCTGACCTTCTGTGGCTGCATTGTTAAAAGTGTGCTGAGGATAAAATCTGCTGAAAGCAGGAGGAGAGCATTTGAGACCTGAGGGTCTCACCTGATCATTGTGGTCTTGTTCTTTGGGACTATAATTTTGCCCATATCCAGTCAAAGAGCAAGTATATGCAGAACAAAGCAAATTCCTCACTCTCTTCTACACTGTAGTGACACCATCCCTTAATCATTTGATCTACACATTGAGAAATGAAAATGTTAAGTGGGCTCTAAAAAGGTTGCTTAGATGAGACCCAAGTTAAGCAGAAGGGGAAATATACTAAAAAAATCACTAGAATGTTAAGGACTTTCAGGCACCATCTAATAATGGATTCTCATATAGGAAAGCACAGCTCAATCATAAATAAATGTAGTTATGAAATTTACTTTCAATGACATCTACTGTAAATCCTTATCCTCCTTTCTGGAAATGTTATGTGTCTCCCTTTTGAGCTATTTTGTAACAGTGAAGAACAAATAAATATTTATAAGTATGTTTATATAGATTAATGTATATATATATTCATGAATCTTCAGGTTACTGCATTAGTAACTGGCATAGATAAAACAAATCTATTTTCACATCACAAAGTAAATGTACCCCAGGTATTTGAGCTGACATCATAGCTGCATAAGCTTGGTTTTAATGGAAGATGTTTTCTATGTTTTCCAAGTCACTCATTTAACCTTAAAGGCAGTGTGTGTTCTATCCATAGTTTACATGACATGTGAAGGCCATTAGAATGTCCACAATTATCTAAAAATAGGCCTTACTTGTGGAATTAATGATTCTTGTTCATTCAGAAGTGGCTTTGGGGGCTAAATACACTCAAGGATTTTCTCATCTCTCTTACCCACAGAGGAAACCCCCAAAGAGGTGCTAATATGCTAAATGTTTTTCTTTTCTGCATCTCATAGCATAGAAGAGCACTCATCTCTTTTGATCAACTGTTTGACTCTCTACCTGGGATCTAAGACAAATTTCAAACACAATTTTGAATATTGTTATTAAGTCTGAATATTAAAATTTAACCAACAGATTGCTTTATAAATAAGAAAATGTCTAAATTTAAGCTTTTTTTATACTATTCATTTTTCTTAATATTATATTTGATAGAATTTACAAAATTGTTTTCCTTTATATTGAACATAAAGTTTTTATCTGTTCTAAAACCATACTTAACAACTTTGGAAACTTTTTAAATTAAAAAGCTTCCATAAAACCTTTCTTCCACACTTAATCTCTTTGATTCTGTGCAAGTTGTTCAGCATGGCATTGCAGTGACAGATACATGCCATTATACATTTTGTCATAACCTGCAAAATTGTGTGGGACAGAATGCAAACTATAATGTAAACTCCTGTCTATGGTTAGTAGCAATGCTTCAATATGTGTCCATCTATCATAACAAATGTACCACAGCAATAAGGGATGTTGTTAATGTGGGAAAGTGTGGGAGTGGGAGGGAGTGTGGCATATGGGAATCCCTTATATTCTTTTATGAACATTTATGTAATCTAAACCTTCTTTAAAAAGAAATAAATAATCATAAAAAGAAAAGTTTCCCTTATTTTACATATATTCACAAAAGATATTTATTTACAAATATTATCAAGATTCTTATTGACTTTAATTCTAAACCTTGTTCATGTATATTTGCAATGTGTTATTATTTTATAGGTTTAGTTTTGATAGAAATAAATACTTTTAACAGATAGTATGAAGTTGTATGAGGTATAATAAATGCCATATTGGAGAAGATGAAGCTGATCTAGTCAGAAGACATTTATAAAGTGACTTAAGGGGTGTCTCTGTAGACCTTGCATTTCTCTGTTTACAAAATATAATTTGATTGGCATTAAGAATTATAAATCCAGTGTTAAATTAAAAGCAAATCTAGAATTAGGTTAAGAGTGATTTCAAAGAAAAGAGCATTACATCAAGGAAAATGCTCTGAAAATATCTGTAAGTGTCTCAAGATTTAGTTAAAAATGTTTTTTATGTAGAGGAGAAAGGAAGGCTACAAAGAACCAGGTACAGAAAAGAGGCTACCCATGATCAGAGGGTAGTTTTATGCTGAGGCAGCCTATTCTCTGGAAGGGCTCTTTAAGGAGAGGTTGTAAGCTGGCTGAGATTGAGGGTTGGCCCAAGTTCAGGGATCTGGGGAAACGAGACAGGCTCAAACAAAGTTTGATTGACAAGGATTTTGTTCCAATAAATCATTTGGTACCTGCAGTTTGGCCAATTTATGAGGCAATGAATGGAAATTTTCAGAGTTTGAACCTAGACGTACCACAGTTAAACAAGGGCATATCAGTGAGTCTTACTGAAGCCATAGGGAAAGGTGGTGCTTTGCAGTAAGCTCTTTTTCAAACTCAAAAGCATGGGGGCATTTTTTTTTTAACCAATCACAGGTTTCCAGGATCACAGGGCTCGGTAACAGTTCAACATTGCCAGTGATTATAGTCAAACTAACTTTTTATTGTATTAGGACAGGTGAATAACTAGTAAGCAATAGAATTATCCACCAAATTTAAAAACTTTTCATTTCAAACAGACACAAAATGAAGAAAATAAAAATATCCTTGTAACCACATTCATTTTTAAAATCTTAATATTTTCCATATATTCTATACATGCTTAGTAAATATTTTTGGTTTTAAATTACTTTTTATTGAAATATACCATACTTTTTTTAAGAGTACAAATCATAAAAGTTGAGATCTATGAATTTTCATAAAGTGAAAAAAGCGTTACCAGCACCCACATTAAGAAAGGAGCATTGGAGAAGGGAAGCAAGATGGCATCAGTTTAAGCGGATGCTCACCAACTCTCTTGCAAAAGACAGCTGACTGGGGACAGGATCCTGCCTCCAAGTGAGCTGTTCTGGGAGCCCATGGAGCAGGATCCTTTGGGGCATTGATCTGAAGGGAGCTGGACAGGGAGATTGGTTGCTCAAGATAAAACCATGAGTTTTTAACCCCATTCCTGGAAAACATAGATGGCTAAGCCCCACCCTCAAGGCAGGGAGCCAGGGTGAACCTCAACTCCCCATGGTAACCCAGCAAGAGGGAGCATTCTCTGAGAGTGGGAGGGTTCTGACAAATGGTGTGAGAGGGGTTTCCTTTCTGTGGGTTTGGTTTCCTGGATCCACTTAGAGCTTTGGGGAGCACATCAGCCAGCTCAAAGTGGCACTAGGCTGAGGGGAGAGGTGAAACTGCTGAGGAAGCTTGATTTACCTAACCACCCTGGGATACAGAAGCTTGGCTTAAGAGAGGGCAGAGTCAGCCAATTTAATAGTTCTGTGCTGAGGATTATCAGAATTTCAACTCCCATAAGGGTGTCAGGCAGTGAGAAGTGCTTAATAAGTTTTCAAGGGCCTCCTTAGTGTCCCCTGGGAGGAGGGGGTGATCTAGAAGAGGCTTGAAAATCATTTCAGTGTGGTGTACTCAGTCATCAGGGTCGCATTTGAATTTCAAAAGGAAACAACATGACCAGGAAAGGGGAGGGGGAATCTGCTCATACAGCCTGCTGAATCCTGCTCCCTTAGGAGAGTAAAACCTGCCTGGAGGAAAGTGACTGAATAGCTTTCTGAAGAGCTATCTGACCCAATTAGAAAGGTAGCTCAGTGGAAGAAGTTCTGCCTTGAATATATGAAGTCCTTAGTTTTATTCCCAGCTCCTATAAGAATAGTGATACACAGGGATATCTAACATCCAGATGATACCATAAGACAGGGAAATTATAGATATTATTTTAGTACTAGCTTCTTTTGGATCTCTTATTTTTCCACACAAAAAAATTTACTTAAAAAATTTTAACTTAGTTTACTCACTAAAACCCACCTCAAAACCTACAGAGAGAAGTCTGTAGGGAAATTGATTGATAAACACAGGCAGCTTGAGAAGCTACACAATGGCCCAATAAGGAAAGCGGTTCTTCCTTAGCTTTGTTTGATTGCTTCCTTGTGTGTTTGGAGTATTTTTTTGTTTGTTTGTTTTTGTTGTTGTTTTGTTTCTTGTTTTTGTTTCCTCTTTCCTCCCCTCCCCTTTTAAAAAATTAGGTGGTGCTAACTGTGTCATCTTTGCTGTGCTTCTCCTTCCTTGATTTCCCAATTTCTCTGTATACTGATTTTGTCTATCAACACTATCTCTTTTCCTTCCTTCATCTTTCTATCTTCTGCTTTCTGTTGCGGTGCTTACAATTCACCATTTTTTATTAGTCCTCAACTTTACTGGTTTTGATTTCTATCTTGTCTATTCTACTTCCTTTTTTAAACTTTCTTCTTTCTGTCCTTTCTTTTCTCTTTCTCTCTCTCCTCATCATTCTGGCCTTTTAAATCATTCTATATGTTCTTCTTTATTCAGTGTCCCATTTCATGCAGGTACTCTACTTTTTTATTCTTATTACACTACACTGCTTAAATGAGTTAAATACTCATTTTACTAAGTCTTATACAGCCCCTCTTCTAACTTTTATCATTTTTGTTATTATCCTTTTTCTTTTCTTTTCTCTTTCAAGTTCTCTGGCCTAATATTTTTCCTTCAAGGGAACATAGAAAACAGCAAGGAAATAGAACAAGAAGAACAAAGAGTCAAAGAGAAAACTTAACACACACACAAAACCAGCTGCTAAGAAAAACTCTGGAGCAGAGAAAGAAGATAACCAACTGAATAAACCCATCAAGATAAATGAAGGTCAGAGGGCAACAAAAAATTACAAACCATACTAAGAAACAGGAAGACATGGACCAGTCCAATGAACAAACTAAAAACCAGGAAGAGATGCAGAACATCAAATAACTAATCAGAGCTGTCCAAACAAATATCATGGAACAACTTAATGAAGTGAAGGAAGAGATTAAGGATATTAAGAAGACACTGGGAGAACATACTGAAGAAACTGTAAACATACCTGAAAAGATAACAGATATGATGGTGATGAATGGCACTATCGAAGAAATAAAAAAGACACTGGCATCACATAACAGCAGATTTGAACAGGCAGAAGAAAGAATTAGTGATGTGGAAGATAGTACATCTGAATTCAACCAGATAGTAAAACAGATAGATAAAAATATAGAAAAAAATCCAGCAGGGACTTAGGGACTTAAATGACAACACAGAACACACAAACATATGCATTCTATACATCCCAGAGGAAGAAGACAGTGGAAAGGGTACAGAAAGAGTGCTGAAGGAAATAATGGCTGAAAACTTCCCAACCCTATTGAAGGAGATGGACTTACATGTACAGAAACACAGCACACCCCAAACAGTATAAATCACAACAGGCCTACTCCAAGAAATATACTTGGCAAAATATCCAATGCTCAGAACAAAGAGAAAAAACTTGTGCCAGCAAGAGAAAAAGAGAACCATCACATACAAGGGAAGCTCAATAAGATTAAGTGCTGATTTCTCATCTGAAACCATGGTGGCAAGACAGTTGTATGATATAGTCAAGGTACTCAAAGAAAAAAACTTCCGGCCAAGAATTCTGTATCCAGAAATGCTGGCATTCAAAAATTATGGAGAGAACAAAATATTCACAGATAAACGGAAATTAAGAGAGTATGTCTATAAGAAATCTGCACTTCAAGAAATACTAAAGGTGGGGACAAATGTGGCTCAAATTGTTGAGCATCCATCTCCCATATGGAGGGACCTGGGTTCAATCCCCAGAACCTCAAGGTAAAAAACAACAACAACAACAACAACAAAATAAAAACAAAAAAACTAAAGGAAGATCTACAGGTTGAAAGGAAAAAAAGGAAAAGAGAGTTGGAGGAGAGGGTAAGAATAACTGAAGAGACAAAAAGAGAAATAAAAGCAACATATGACATACATAAACCCAAAGAAAATATGGCTGATATAAGAAATTCCTTGAGAGTAATAACACTGAATGTTAATGGCTTAAACTCACCAGTCAAGAGACACAGATTAGCAGAGTGGATAAGGAAATATTACCCATCTATATGCTGTCTACAAGAAACCCACATTAGACCAAGGGATTAAAGGAGGCTGAAAATGAATGGCTGGAAAACAATTTTACAAACAAACAACAACCAGAAAAGGGTGCGAGTAGCTATATTAATATCAGACAAAATAGACTTTAAATTCAAAACTGTTTTAAGAGAAAAAGATGGACACTATATATTAGTAAAAGAGGTACTCTTGCAAGAAGAAAGAACAATCATAAACATTTATGCACCTAATCAGGGCACCTCAAAATACATGAGGCAAACACTGGAAATATTAAGTGGAGACATAAATGCCTCTATACTTATAGTGGGGAACTTTAATATTCCATTATCACCATTAGACAGAAAATCTCAATAGAGAACCAATAAAGAAAGAAAGACTCTGAATAATGCATTGGAGTATCTGGACCTAATAGAAATACACAGAATGCTACACCAAAATACAGTGGGATATACACTCTTATCGAGTGCACATGGATCATAATCCAAGATAGACCACATGCTAATCCACAAAACGACTCTCAATGAAATCAGAAAGATTGAGATTATACAAAGTAATTTCCCTGAAAACAATGGAATGAAAGTGGAAATCAGTAAGGGGCACAGAACCAGATTAGGCACAAAGATATGGAAGTTAAGCAACACACTCTTAGGCAAACAGCGGGTCAAGGAGGAAATCACAAAAGAAATCAGTAACTACCTTGAAACTAATTGAAATGACAACACAACATATCAAAACCTATGGGATGCAGCCAAACTATACTTAAAGGGAAATTCATAGCCATAAATGCATATGTCAAAAAAAGAAGAGCTAAAATTGAAGACCTATTTGCACACCTGGAGGAATTGGAAAAACAACAAACTAACCCCAATTGAAGTAGAATGAAGGAAATGACAAAGATTAGAGCAGAACTAAATGAAATAGAAAATAAGAAAGCACTAGAAAAAAATAAACAAAACAGAAAGCTGGTTCTTCAGAAAGATCAATAAAATTGACAATCTCTTAACCAGACTAACAAACAAATAGAGAAAGCAGATGCAAATACACAAAATAAGAAATGAGGAAGGTGATAGCACCACGGACTCCACAGAAATAAAGAGTATCATAACAGGATACTTTGAAAACTTATATGTCAACAAGAGTAATAATTTAGAGGAAATGGAGAAATTCCTAGAAAGTCACAAGCATCTTACATTGACAAAAGAAGAAATTGATGAACTCAACATTCCAATTACAAGTAAAGAGATAAATGTGGTCATCAAAACCTCCCAAATAAGAAGAGCCCACGACCAGATGGCATCACATGTGAATTCTATCAAACATTCCAGAAAGAGATAACAACAATCCTGCTTAAGCTCTTCAAAAAAACAGAAGTAAAAGGAACATTGCTCAACTCATTCTATGATGCCAACATTACCTTAATACCAAAGCCAAACAATGATGCCACAAGAAAGGAAAATCAGAGACCAATCTCTCTAATGAATCTAGATGCTAAAATCCTCAAAAAAATACTTGCTAATAACACTCAACAACATAACAAATGAAGTAGACAACATACCCAGTGGGTTTCATCCCGGGTATGCAAGGATGTTTCAACAAAAGAAAATCAATCAATGTAATACACCACATAAACAGATTTAAAGAAAAAAATCACATGATCATCTCTATACGTGCAGAAAAAGCATTCGACAAGATACAGCACTCTTTCCTGTTAAAAACACTGCAAAAGACAGGAATAGAAGGAAACTTTCTGAACATGATAAAGGGTATGTATGAAAAACCCACAGCTAGCATCATCTTCAATGGTGACATCCTAAAAGCTTTGCCTCTAAGAGTGGGACAAGACAAGTTTGCACACTAACAGTGTTCCTGTTTAAGATTGTTGTAGAAGTACTTGCTAGAGCACTGAGGCATGAAAAAGATATAAAAGACATCCAAATTGGAAATGAAGTAGTAAAAATTTCACTATTTGCAGACGACATGATCCTATACATAGAAAGCCCTGAGAAAAATACAAGAAAGCTTCTAGAACACATAAAGGAGTTCAGTAAAGTTGCAGGCTATAAGATCAATGCTCAAAAATCAGTAGCATTTCTGTACACCAGTAATGACCAATCTGAGGAGGAAATCAAGAAAAAACACCACTTACAACAGGAACTAAAAGTATCAAATGCCTAGGAATAAATTTAACTAAAGACGTAATGGACTTATATACAGAAAACTACACAACAGTGTTAAAGGAAATCAAAGAAGACTTAAATAAATGGAAGAATATTCCCTGTTCATGGATTGGAAGGTTAAACATCATCAAGGTGTCTATCCTACCCAAACTAATCTACAGATTTAATGCAATCAATTCCAATAAAAATCAACACTGTATTTTTAATGAATTGGATAAACTAACTACAAAATTTATTTCAAAGTCTAAGAGGCCCTGAATCGCCAAAGATATATTGAAAAAGAAAAATGAAGTTGGAGTTATCACACTAACTGACTTTAAAACATACTACAAATCTACAGTGGTCAAAACTGCATGGTATTGGCCCAAGGATAGACATGCTGACCAATGGAATCAAATTGAGAGTTCTGATACAGATTCTCGCATATAGAGTCATCTGATATTCAACAAGGTCACAAAGCCTACTCAGTTGGAAGAGAATGGCCTCTTCAAAAATGGTGCTTGGAGAACTGGATATCCATATCCAAAAGAATGAGAGAGGAACACCATCTCCCACCTTATACAAAAATCAACTCAAGGTGGATCAAAGATCAAAATATAAGAGCCAAAATTATAAAAACCTTGGATGATAATGTAGGGAAGCATCTACAGGAACTTGTAATAGGAAATGGTTTCGTGAACTTCACACCCACAGCATGAACAGCAAAAGAAAAAACAGATAAATGGGATCTCCTCAAAATTAAAACTTCTACAACTCAAAGGACATTATCAAGAAAGTAAAAAGGCAGCCTACCCAATGGGAGAAAATATTTGGCAACCATATAACTGATAGAGACTTATATCCTGCATATATAAAGAAGTCATACACCTCAAAAATAAAAAGACAAACAACCCATTCAAAAAATGGCAAGTAACCTGGAAAGGCACTTCTCCAAGGAAGAAATACAAATGGCTCAAAAGTACATGAAATGATTTTTGACATCGTTGGGTAGTAGGGAAATGCAAATCAAAACTACAATGAGATACCATCTTACATCCATTAGACTGGCAGCTATTAAAAAAATAGCAGAGTATAAGTATTGGAGGAGATGTAGAGGAATGGGAACCCTCATCCACTGCTGGTGGGAATGTAGAATGGTCCAGCCACTGTGGAGGACAGTTTGGCAGTTCCTGAAAAAACTAACTATAGAACTTCCTTATGATCCAGTGATTCCACTGCTGGGTATATACCCGGAAGAACTGACAGCAAAGATATGAAAAGATATAAGCATACCAATGTTCATAGCAGCATGGTTCACTATTGCCAAAAGTTGGAATCAACCCAGGTCCCCATCAACAGATGAATGGATAAACAAAATGTGGTACGTACATACAATGGAATATTAATGGGCTGTAAGAAGAAATAAAGTGCTAACACATGGGATAACATGGATGAATCTTGAAGATCTTATGGTGAGTGAAGCAAGCCAGGCATTGAAGAATGAACAGTAAGTGACCTCACTGATATGAAATAAGGAAATTGAGCAGTCTCAGAGAGCTATTGTCTGTAAGATAGGTTTACAAGAAATAGAAAGAGAAGAGAAGTTTGTAAGCCATCACCCATACGGATGTAATCTTTGGTAAAATGATAGAGTGTTGTTGCATATTGAAGAGATAGGACAGGAGGGTAGTGATATTATTGGGTTGGGTGGTGCATGGTTGGCAGATGTGTAGATTGGGAAGGGTGGGTTAGAAGGTCCAGGATACTGGGGGGAGGTTGGGAGAGGGACCAGATGAACACAGGAGATTTGTGGGTATGAGGTTGAATGTACAGAACTGGGAATGCTCTTATGGCAATATGATAAGGAAGAGTCACTGTTTTAGGGTATTTGTTGCAGGAGCATTTAGGACAGGGTTCACCTCAAACAGGCTTTTCAGGAGTGTGTGAGTGTTCATTCTGTCATAATGTGTTGTATCAGTGGGTGGAGACCGACATAATGAGCGGAAAAGAGTTGGACTCCGATCTTCGGGAGGACTGATTTGTTGAGAAATAGGCAGACAGGAGTCTCTCTGAAGCAAGGGCAGTTTCTCATAGGGGAGGACCAACCAGTGTGTCAAGATCTCTTGTTGCATGTAACTATGAAACTTGTCATCCAATGAGACAAGACAGGGATTCATCATGGGCCTTGAGGGGTTGGGGTGGGAGGAATAGAAGAGATCAAACAGTGGGTATTTAGTGGTCAGTGGAAATGTTCTTCATTATCATACAGTGATGGACAGAGGACATGGTAAATATTATCAAGATTTATAAAAGTGTTCAGTCTAAAATAAAAACCATAGTGTAAACCATTGACAATGTTTAGTAGCTATGTTCCACTATTTGTATATCACTTATAACAATGCTCCCATCCACATATAAAAAGTATTAATATGGGGGGGGAGTAAAGGGGGAGGATGTTGGGTATATGAGAGTCTCCTGCATTCTTTGTAAGACTTTGCTGTGATCTAAAACTTCTTTGAATACAAAATGAAAAAAAGTGAGATACTGGGGAATGAGGGGGGAAGGTGCTATGGTACAGACTGGACACCAGATATTGCAGTGATGAAAGGCAAAAGGTCAAAAAAAATTTTATGTTTGTCATTTTTTAAATATCCCAATCATTTAAATTTATTTTATTTTTAGTATTTAAAAATTTTTTTAATGTATTTTATCTCTTACATTTAAACTTATTATTGTTATTTCATTTTCCTATTAATTGTATTCAGCTATTGTAATGGCTTCATTTTGAAGATTCTTTGCATCACAGAAGGGTTACAAATGGAGCAGGGGAGGATCGTTTGTGTGGGTTGTCAGGGATGGGGGTTGCATGGGAGGATGTTCACCTGAGCATACATATAAGGTATATAAAAATGATCAAATGTTCACAGGGCATTTTCATGGTAGGTGGACACTCATACAATAAATGAGAGAACACTGAATTCCCATCCTGGAGATCTCTGCCACATTCTCTTAGGGAGCAACAACAGTCTCCCAAGTGCAGGGACAATGACTGGTGAAGGAGGATGATCCAACTGTTGCGTCATTGCTATTGATGACTAGCCTTATAAGTCTTTGCTCTTGAAATTGAAACTGAGCCTATTGCTATGGGATGCTTAAAGGTTGCCTCCTGAGAGCCTCCTTGTCACTCAAATGTGGCTTTTCTCTAAGCCAAACTCAGCTTATGAATGCATTACCTTCCTCCCAGCATGGGGCATGACTCCCAGGGATGAGTATCCTTGGCACTGAGGGGTTGCTAGCAAGTGCCAACTGGCAATGTGACTGGAAAAAGACCTTGAATAAAAGGGGGAAAAGGTAAAGACAAATGAGTTTATATGCCCTGAGACTTCAAAATGAGTCAGGAGGTCATCCCAGAGGTAATGCTTACACACACTTAAGTAGTATCTCATATAATTCCAAAATGGATATCACCCCAAATAGCAGACCTCCTGAGGGCTCTGGAGACTCCCAGGTCCTATGTCAGGGTAGATAGCTCCGGAGTTTAGTGCCTTATCAGTAGGCCCTACCTTGGAGTTTGTGCTCCTGAGAATGACAGAGTTGAACACAACTAAGTCTTCCCTGCACATGGCTCATTTGTCATTTCTATTCACACCTATACTTGGTGCTGGAGTTTGTAGGTGTACATCCAGGGACTTGAATTTTTGGGCTTTCCATGTGTCAGCTGGGCCCAAAACCTTAGTGGAGCAGCAATTCCTACTCTACAGCTAATTGGACTCACCCAGGACAACTGTGGGGAGATGGTGATGGACAGTGGCCATCCCAGGGAATGGAGAGAGTCTGCAGCTGCAGGCAGAATAATTCCATCCATCTTCTCCATGATATATAAGTCCCCTCTCCTTTGTAGGTGAAGTGAACATCACCATCCTAGACTCCTCAGGTTGGGGGAAGAGCTATGGACAGGAGTGGACTTACAGGTATTTTACTATAGAAGTATTGCAATTCAAGCAATGGAAGAAATTACTAAATTAATGTGGAGCCAGTGGCCACTGGAGGGTCTGGGGGCAGGGAGAGGAAAAAGCAGTTGTAATACAGGGATTTTTAGAGTCTTGGGAATTGTCCTGAGTGACATTGCAGTGACAGATATAGGCCATTTTGTATCATCATATAACATGCAGAACTGTGTGGGAAAGAGTGTGGTCTACATTGTGAACTAGGGTCTATGCTTAATGGCAAAGCCCCAGGATGTGTTTATCAATTGCTATTAATGTGCCACACTAATGAGTCATGATTTTGTGGAAGGTTGCCGGAGGTGTGCGAGGTTAGGCATATGGGAATCCCTATATTTTTTGTGTAATATTTATGTAATCTAAGTATCTTTTTAAAAAAATTAAAAAAAGAAAGCATTAACAGAACACTGGAAGCCTTCCTATTTTATTTTTAGAGGCATGAGGCATGCCTAGAGTATTATTTGGTAATCTCTAGGGACACAGAACTTACAGGAGATAGCCATAAACAGTATTAGATTATGTAAAATTGTCTTACATGACTGTAGGGATACATAAGTCTGAATTCCACAATGCAAGCTTCAAACCAGGTACTCCAATCAAGGTCCTTCAAGAGTTCTCTAGGAGATGCTGTCTGTCTGAAGTAGAGTTGGGAATTCTCTCCCTGAATGCTGAAATCACTTCTGCTTTTAAGGCCTTCAATTGATCTAATGAGACTTCCCTTATTTCTGAAGGCAAACTTCTTTACTTGTTTGTAAACCATCCATCTATGCAATCAACTCACTGTTGATTAAAGTCCATCAAATGACCTTGATTGCATTTAGCCCAGTTTTTGTTTGAGCAAACAAATGGGCACCATTACCTGGCCAAGTTGATGCTTTAGCCTAATAATCACAGTCTACCTCTTGTCAATTTATAGCCAAACACATCACCTTAAACCAACTTATTCTCTAAATAATAACAATATCAGTCATATATAGTGTGTATATATATATACACACTATATATATATATATATATATATATATGTATGTATGTATATATGTATTTCCACCTAACAATACTCAACTTCCTGTGTACAATTGGAAATGCACTAAGTCTCTCCAGATCAAGATGCATTCCTTGGGAAATATTCACTCTTAAACTTGACATCCATAAATACTACAACTTGAAACTAGGATAAGTTATGTCATATGTTAAGGGGAAATGTTAGGAAAGAAAATGAAGATCTTTGTTTTAGGTATATATTCAAACATAGTAATAACAAAACAAGAAAGAAATATTCATCACCATTACAGTCCTCATGTCTGTAACATGTCGTGGTAGTTTGATATTATTTATGAATTTCAAAAGAGATATTAATTATGTTTGTAAACTGGTCTGTTTCTCTGGGCATGATGTCCCTTTGATTGTATTAAATTCAGAGCTTTCACATTACTTTATTAAATCAAGATTAGGGTTTGTTTTGATGCTGTCATTAGGGCATGCAGGTTTGAGTTCCTGCACTTTTGGGCTATATAACAGGATGCTCAATCAAGAACAGGGAAGTAGATAAACAAGAGAAGAACACAGAGGTATAGAGACAGTTCATTAGTAAAAGCAGAGGCCCTACTCAAATTTCCCTGATTTCTCTCTATACAAATTTTAAAACTCATACATTTCTTTTAGAGTATTGCCACATACTTACTCATGAGTACCACCTTGTACATCACCTTTGGGGACTTGTTGTGACTTTAGTCTAGTTATAGGTTTGGAAGAGAAGAAGTGGGGTGGGGGTGAGAAATGAGAAGAATTAGAAGTGTCTTGCAAGCCAATCTCCTCAGGTCATTCCCTTGCAGTTTCATCTGGTGAGAGAGGATTAATCTCTTCAGATGGTATTTAGATAGCAGATTCCTGTGGCAAGGTGGAGGTTAGTGGTGGTTTCTTCAGGGCAGGGACAGGTCCATATTTCTTGTATGGACAGGCTGCATATTGGGTGGTGGAGGCTGTAGGATGGATGGAACCCTCCACAGGATAGGGGAGAAGATTGGGACTCCTTGGGGAAGGCTAGAGATTAGGCAGTACAGGCTTGAGGTTGGGTGGTACCAGTCTCAGGACTGAGAGGAGATCTGGACTATTTGGGGGAGGCTGGAGGTTGGGTGATGCAAGCTTGACATTGGGTAGTCTCCCCAGGGCAGATCATTACCGGTTTATCTGGCAAAGTCTTAGCAGAATTTAGGGTTTCAATGTCCCCACCCATATCATCACCCATATGACTCCATCCAATTCTCATAGTTCCACTACATTCCAATAAATACCCTCACTTTAAAAGCAGGCACCTTACAAGTTTGAGATTTTAGTTTCTGTTGTAACTATGTTACTCATACACTGACACTCTGAATCTGGTTTTCAGAGCTCTCATTTCTGCAGCTGTACAAAACAAAAGTTTATTTCAGAGCACACACACAAACTTTCACATCATTGATGTGGTGCTTAACTTGCAAGTTTGAAGACTTCACTTCATACCTTTCTTTTGTAACTATATCCACTGTATTTAGGAACAGCCAGTAAACAAAACTGTAGCTTTTAACTTGACAAAACTCTGTTAAGGTGGTAAAAATATCTCACCCAGTCCTTCCTTCTTATAAGCGTGGAAGTAGATGTATCCATTGGAGATATTTCGCATATCTTTATTGTCAAGTTACACCACAGTGCCCTCTTGATTATTGAAAACAGAGTCTTTAGTGCCCTTGAATACTATCAGAGTAAAGAGCCAATTGCAAAAGTCCCATATCCAATTCAGAAATCACAAATAAGATTCTCTTTCTTAAGAACCACTCCCAGTACCAAGGTATATTAGTCACAGTACTCTAGGGAAACAGACCAACAGGAGTTATCTGTAAATAGTATAAGATTTTATAAAATTGTCTCATGTGACCATGGGGAGTCACAAGTCTGAATTGTGTAGAACAGGCTGCAAACAAGGTTGTCAGTGAATGTCTTCAGACAGCCAAGAGAATTTGGCTGTCTGAAGTAGAGAAGGGAATTCTCTCTCTGAATGTTGAATTCACTTCACCTTTTTTGGCCTTCAAATGATTGGATACGAAGCTGCACATTGTGGCAACAGTATCCTTTGTTGATTGCAGATGTAATCTACATCTAAGTCATCTCTGTGATCAACTCTCTGAAGATTAAAGTCCATGAGAATTAGCCCAAGGTTTGCTTTCCCACACAACTGGACACAATTACCTGGCCAAATTGACACATTAGCCTAATCATCATACCTAGTAATTACCTGAGAATGCTTGTTTTATTGTTTCTATGCTGTTTTAATATTTAATAGAAATTATTTTAGACAAACAGAAAAAGACACAAAAATAATGCAGAGAGATATCATGTTCCTGTCACCCATCCTCATTCTTGATAACATTCCACATGTCCATAGCAGCAAGTATCAAAACTAGGAAATGAACAATTAACATGTCCATTAGACACAGCAGAGGCCCCAGAAAGAGAGACAAGCCCTTCACTTGATAGTTTACAGGTGGTCTTATGGAGAAAGCAGAGCAGATGAGCTCAGAGAAAAGTGAACCCCAGGATGGAGATGAGAATTATCCCAGTCTACAGCTGATATTAGAAGAAGCTGGGACCATAGAACCATAAGGGGAAAAGGAAACCTGAACTCTTTCAGATGTCAGTGGCCATCTTGCTCCAACATGTGGCAACAGACTTTAGTGAGGGATGTAACTCATACTTTATGGCCTGGTGACTGCAAGCTTCTACCCCAAACAAATACACTTTATAAATCCAATAGATTTCTGTTATTTTGTATCAGGACCCTTTTGGCTGACTAATACCAAATTGATACTGGAGAGTGGGGTTATGCTTTTGCAATTACCAAAATGCTGGAACAGTTTTATAAATGGATAAGGGGTATTTTTTGGATGAATTCTGAGATGCTTGATGGAAATGGCCTAGATTGCTTTGAGGAGACTTTTTATGAGGACTTAGAAGTAAATGATGGGAAGCGGGTGTGGCTCAGTGGATAGAGGCCCCGTTTACCATATGGGAGGCCCTGGTTTGCGTCCCGAGGCCTCCTTGTGAGGGCACAACGGCCTGAGCAGAGCGGTGGGCTGATGCAGCAACCTCACGGCAGGAAGTGGGTGTGGCACAATGGATAGAGTACCCGTTTACCATATGAGAGGCCCCGGGTTTGCTTGCCGGCGCCTTCTTGTGAGGGCAGGCTGGCTCGCGCGGCACCGTGGGCTGATGCGGCAAGACCTCACAGCAAGGGGGAGATAAGCAGACACAGAGAAGACACGCAGTGAATGGACACAGCAGCACAAGCAGCAAGGGGGGGATAAATAAAATAAAATAAATAAATCTTAAAAAAAAAAAAGAAGAAGTAAATGATGAAACTATTCTTGGAAACTGGAGGAAAGGTAAACTTTGTTTTAAAGTTCCAGAGGACTTAACAAGATTAACTCCTGATGTTTTATGGAAAGCAGAATTTGTAAATGGTGAGCTTGAGCATTTAGCTGAAGAACTTTCCAAAGTAACCTCAGAGAATGTGGCTTGGATTCTCTGTGCAGCTTATAGTAAAATGCTAGACAAGAGAGATAAGCTGAGAAATGAACTCTTGAGCACAAAGAAAACTAAACTGATTCCAGAAATTCCAAGTCTGGAAATTAAACCCCCAGATGATAGTGCCCCATTTGAGGACTTAAATAAACTTGGAACTTGTAAATATGGATTTAAAAAAGCAGTTATCTAGGAAAGACTTGTGGAAAGCCTTACTTCTGATGGCTTGGACCCCTGCTTCTTGCGTACTAAAGCATTAAGTTTTTGAGAGGGCTCTATGAACAAAACCACTGTTTGCTTGGACTAAAAGGGATGTGTAGGGGAGATATGGATAGGAAAACAGCTTTAGGTGGAAAACCATGGAAGCTGAGGTTTGGAAATAAGGTATAACCTTGGGCCAAGAGAGTAACCCCACCCATGTTTACAGAGAGGGTGAGTTTGCCCTGGCAGTTGAAGAGGGTAGATTTTCCCCTCTCAGGGAGAGTTTTGCCAACTCAGGGTACAGAGAGGGTGGAACACATTCCCCAAGGGTTAGGGAAGTTAAGGTCACCACCCCAAAAGTCTGAGAGGGGTGGGCCTGTCACCCATGCATTAGGGAAGACCAGATCACCAACTCATTGCTCTGAAAAGGTTGGGATTGTATTCCAAAGGTTAGGGAGAAAGTTGTCTTCACTTCACTGTACTACGGGGCCTAAGGCTTTACTCCTAAGGCTTTACTCCAAGGGTGAGGGAAGGTGTGACCATCACCCCAAGGTACTTTCAGTGTGAGATCTGAAGCCTGGTTACCACCCATATGCTTGATGATGGTAGAAAGAAGAAAATAGCCATTGAGCAAGTCTGTGGAAAGGGCGGGTCCTCATGAGGCCCCAGGGAGAAGAAAACATCATCTTAAGAATGACTCTCAGACTCTGACATCTAATGAAGTATACCCTGCAGTTTTTCAAAATGATTCCAGACCCATAATTCATGTTTTCCTCCAATTTCTCCTTATGGTCATGCAAATGTTTGAACTCTGTCTATCCATTTTTGTATTGGAAGCAGATAAAAGGTTTTATAAGTTTCCAAGGTCTACAGCCAGACAGGACTTTGCCCCAAGAAAAAATGTATTTATTTGAACTGATTGTGATATGATTTTGGACATAGCATTGTTACTGAATTATGGTTTTTATTTTAAATATTGTAATGTCTTTTTAGAATTCAGAGGGTGGAGTGTGGCAGTTTGATTAGTGAAGAATTCCAAAAAGAAAAATGATTATGTCTGTAAACTGTTCTGTTCCTCTGGGTTAGTGATACCCTTAGGTTGTATTGAATTCAGATGTTTCACTTTAACCTGGTTAAATTATGGCTAATGATTTGATTGGGCCACATCAGTAGGACATCGAGTCCCTGTCCCCATGTTTGGTGGGGACTCACAGAAAAATGACAAGGCAGAGGAAACAGTGGGAGTTTTAATGCTGGAACCCAAGAAGTAAATACATGGTGAAGCAGATACATGAGGAAAGACAGAGGGGTCCATTAGACATGGCAAAGGCCCTGGGAAGAGAGAAGATCCATTTGCCTGAGAGTTTAGAGCTAGCCTTGTGGAGACAGCCGAGCAGCTGAGCTCAGAGAGAAATGAGCCCCAGGAGATAGATGAGACTTATCACAACCTACAGCTGATATTGGAAGAAGCTGGGACCACTGAGCTTTAAGGGGAAGAGGAAGCCTGAACCCTTGCAGATGTCTGTAGCTATCTTGCTCCAACACATGGCAACAGACTTTGGTGAGGGAACTAACTAACACTTTATGGCCTGGTAATTGTAAGCTTCTACCCCCAACAAATACTCTTTAGAAAAGCCAAAAGATTTCTGGTATTTAGCATCACCACCCATTTGGATGACTAATAATGGTACAATATTATTAAATGAACTAATATTTAATTATTTAATAATCAGATTTACTGCCCTAATTCTAATTAGACCTAATTAAAATTTCATTCATTTTGCCATTACTGGCCTTTTATCCTATCCAGGGTGTGAAATTCCAATTAGTTATTTTATCTCTTAATCATATCATACCTGTGATAGTGCCTCAGTCTTTTCATGTCCTTCTTCTCCTTGACACTTTTGACAGGTTCTGATCAGTGTTTTTGTAGGATATCTCTTAATTTGATTTATCTAAAGTTTTCTCATTATTTTATTGATGTTAGCATCTTGGCAGAATACCAGAGAAGGGCTGTGCCCTCCCATTCATCAACACCGAAGGTAAATGAGATTCATATCTTAACCTTTAATGCTGGATTAAGGATGTGTCACCACTGTGAAGTTACTGTTGTTACCTTTGCAATTAATAAATAACATAGGGAAGGTACTTTGAGAGTACAGCAATATCCTTTCTTCTCAAACATCCACCCAGATTTCAAAATCCATAGTTGAATCTTGTCTGCAACAATTTTATTGGGATGTTTGCCTAATGGTGATTTTGAATTTCCATCACTACTTCTACATTTAATTGGAATTTTTCTGTATGGAAGACCACTTCCTCCTTCCCTCCTTCCCTCCCTCCCTCCTTCCCTCCCTCCCTCCTTCCCTTCCTTCCTTCCTTCCTTTTGATTTATTTTTACTTCAATTCTTATATCAGTATGTACTTTTGGTTATTCTTTTATTTTGGGGGCTACAATCCAATGTGCTTTAATATTTAGTTTCTTTTCTTAAACTCTTTTAACTTTGGTCATTGGGAGTTCCTTTATTTTGGCTCCTTTGTCCTTATGACATGCCCTCATCCTTTTTCACACACTTCCTTAATTTCTGGCATTAGCTTTTCCAGGTTCATTTTATTCTCCTTGTTTCAGATCTGAATCCACCACTTTTCAAAGGTGTCCTGGTTCCTTTTATTGGAGAATGGTATTTAGAATGCAAGATCTGTGTGCTGGAAGTAGAAATGGAGATGGATTTACTAACATGTATTAGTATTTGTAGAGACTTATTTTGTCTTTAGCACTACAGGATCCTGTTAAAATAGTTAGATAAACTTACCTCAGTTAGACATTTTTTCCTTGCCCTTTCAAAATAGTTACACTATTTTCTACAGTTCCCATTTTATTAAGGTTTGTGTTACACTTGGTTGCCACCCCAATTCTGGTTTATTTTAGTTATTATTTATTTTGGGAGTATATGAAACATTACTGGGGTTCTAAGAATCATTGATACACAAAAAGGTAAACCAGGTGAAGTATCACCCTTCCACAACCTTACTAACAAGTTCCCATTAGTCTCTTGATTGATTCTCACTCAGCCCTTTTAGGAAACCACTGCCTTTAGTTTCTAATTTTTCTTCCTATGTTTCTTTTGCCCCAAATAAGC
This sequence comes from Cabassous unicinctus, assembly GCA_029593785.1. Lineage (NCBI taxonomy): Eukaryota > Metazoa > Chordata > Mammalia > Cingulata > Chlamyphoridae > Cabassous > Cabassous unicinctus. The sequence continues at coordinate 23,089 of JAQZBX010004843.1, forward strand.
AGATATTTTATTTCATCACCTTCCTCCATACCTGAAAACTAGAATTCTATAGATACCTTTCGTACTTTGCCATTTTAACTTATCATTCAAAATACATAAATAACTCAAATTGGTAAAAGCACTTACATTAGTCTATAATAAATTTTGTATCTTGTCATTTCTAGGAAAGCCACTAGAAGAACAATAAATTAATTCATTGCAAACAAGCTTGTAAGAACGAAAGTGGAATAATAAAGCAATGTTTTTATAATTATAAATACATAATTAAGGAGAATAAAAAGCAAGCAATAGATTGGGCAAATAAAGCACATATAAAGATGCTAGCTAAAAACCCCAACATAGCAGTAGTTATAAAAATATAAATAGCCTGAATTTCAAATAATTACAAACATTGTCATATTGGAATTCAAAAAACAAAATTAGGATGCACCTTATATACAAGGATGTAAAAAGATTGAAAGTAAAGGATAAAGTAGATATACCAAGCAAACATTGGCCAGCAGAAATTAGCTTAGCTTTATTAATATCAAAGTAGATTTTAAAAGAAAACAAATACTCAAAGTTAAGAGGAACATTTCATAAAGACAAAATAAGACATCAACAAGGAAGTTATAGTAATCCTGATATACATGATAAAACATAGGTTCAAAATATGAAGAAATATTAAAAATAAAAGGATAAAATAAACTAATCTACAGTTATAATTAAAGATTTAACCAAACCACTCAAAATACTTGATAGAAAAGGCATATTAACATAAATGCATAAGTATATATAAGATATGGATAAGTAAAAAAATTTTTCTAATAGATATAGAGAGAGAACACTGAATGCAACAAATGCATTTAAAAATTTTTCAGGCACACAGAGGCCATTTATAAAAGATTGACCATATATTGAATAATAAACTATGTACAAGTACATTTGAAAAGTTTAGAGTCAAAATGGCATTTCATCGGACAGAAACAATATAAATAAATAAATAAATAAATAACATAATGGACAAAGTATTAATATTTTTAATATAAAAATTTCAAAAACATAGAAATAGAGATAAAATAATATCACATAAACCCATGTACACAGCCAATCAACATTAATGAGTTTCAATATTTGGACATTTGTTTTTAAATATTTTCATCCAGACTTGTGTTGTAATTTTAAAAAGTATATCTCAGGCATTGTGTCATTGCAATACTAAATAATTAAGAATGAAAATTTATGATATTTCTTGATATGACTTATAAGCCTTAGTTCATATTTCCCTGCCTTTTTATGACTTTTTATCTTTGGTTTTATTCAAATCAGGATCCAAATAAGTTCTACATATTGCTTTTTGTTCATGTATTTCTTTAGTCTCTTTAAATCTATCTCAGTGGTGAGCAACCATGTTCCATAAAAGGCTGAATAGTTAAAATCTTAGGCTCTCTGGCCCTATTCTTTCTGTAGCAATCTCTGAACTCTGCTGTTTTAACATGAGAGCAGTCATAGACAATCAAATCAAAATGAATGGGAGTGGTTGTGTTTCAATAAAGCTTTATTTACACAAATAGGCAGCAGGACAGATTTGGGCACTGTTTGGGTTTGCCAACTGGGTGAGGGAATTAACCTGCAGAAGCCAGTAGGATGTTATGATTTTATAACTTCACAAGAAAATAACCCTAAGATCTCTAAAGTTATAAAGTTAATCAATTCTTTTGGGGAACTCTCCCTTCACTTTTGGTCTCCTTATTCTCAAGCCTTCAACAACTTGTCCTTTATCCCCTTCCACTTCATTATTGAATCAACTAATCCTGAGCACATTAAAAAATTCTTGGGTCTGAAAATTTTGTTTTAATACAGAACACACTTGTGACAGGATTTTTATGTAAACGGAGGATATGGTCAACCTAGAAAAGAGGTTTAAAATGTGTTTACTTCAAAGATAGTAGTGATTTAAAAATTGTTTGGGTTTCTTTGAGATTATTTCCAAATATAAAGCAAAAAGAAATTGTTTACAAACCATATGCTGATTAAAACTAAAGGAAAGCCTTCAAAAAGGAAAATAAATTCAGCCAATCTCATGAGACAGAAAGGAGCCTCAACATCAGGGCTACAGTTTCTAACAGGGACATCCTCTGGAGCCACTGGGTCCTTGTCACTCTTACATGTCTCAGTATAATATTTACAACACCCAGCAACAATGGAGTAAGCTTCTCAGCACTCCTGGCTTAGCATCTGGGCTCTGAGCAGACTTCCTGGATGTCCTAAGCTTGTCTTTACTTGTGCTGGGGACAAGTGGCTCGAGCATCCAGTACTTCAGATTCCACTTGTGTGGAATGAGGACAATAGTAGAAGATGGAATTAGACAGCACATTCCAAACTCACCCTCAAAACTCAGTTAATGGGCGTCTCTGCCGCAGCTACTGTCAGAGCTGGGGCTGAGGAAATTGCGTGTCAAATGCTCCAAACTCCAGAGTCTGAGAATCAGTCAGTCAGGAATTTCTCACTATCACCAATAATTAGGGAGCATTTAATACAGAAAGTGCTGAGAAGAAGATACCTAATGATAATGTAGCTACTCAAAACATTATATATTAGAATGTTCTAAAACACACATTTTTGATGCTTTTAATGTTCATTTTTTTTGGAAACTGTATCTTTTCATAACACAAGCTATAATGACAAATGGTTTTTTTGGGTAACAGGAAGAAAATAGCTAAAATAAAATAAATTAAATATTTATATTGGTTATTGCTGGGGTGTGTGCATAAAAGTGAATTAAAGGTGAATATTTACTTTTATGTAGTCTATAAGTTTTATTTATATTTAATTAAAATGTCCACAATTAAATATTTTAACTATTTTTATTATACATGAGCTACATTTTACTGAAGAAACCTACAAAATTGAGATAAGAAAAAAAATCACTGCTAATCTGACTACCTAGAGAAACTACTAAGGTTTCATTTGGATCCTATGAAACTTATTTATAAAGTTATTTGAAAAACAAAATGAGCAATGCTATACAAACTTCTCTAACATACATTAATACTTCAATAATTTATTCGTGTCCTTCTAGGTTAATAAGCACACTTATGAATAAACTCCTCTACTGCATGCATATAATTCCCACTTATATGTGTAACATAATAAATTAGTCAATTATATTTCCATATTTAGGTTGTTTCCATTGTTAATTTCTATGTGCATATGTAAATTAAAACAGTAAAGTATTACATTTAACTGAATGAGCTATACCATCTGTGATAAAATATTGATGTTGGGCAAAGCACACCCCTGGGACATCACTGATCATCAATAGTATTCCCAGATAGAGGTGTTTGGATCAAATATATCATATTCTTGGAGAAGATCAAATCACTCCATTTGGGGATAATCTTCAGTTAAAACATGGTAGCAGTCAGAGTTCTCCACTCTGTCATATTACAGCTGAGGTGTGACTCCTTAATAACCCTCCCAGTCAAGTGCTGAATGAGCACCTCCCTGAGAACCAGCTATTCAAATCCAAGGCAATGCCTTAATTGGTACCTGGAGCTACAGGATTTTCCTCTTAAGAGAAAATCTATGGATGATCTCAAATATATTGGGTCAGGATTTATGTGCATATTTGTAATATTTTTTAAATTATATAACAATCCTGAAAATGATTTATGCCATTATTTTAGTTTAGCTTTCTCCTTCCATCCTGAATTTTATATTATTTCTTTCTTTTTAAAATATTTCCACATATGGGACTCAGATAAATATTTCCCATATTTTACTTTTAATATTCTGTAACAAGTACCTCTGAATTTAAGTTCTGGCTCTTTTTTTTCTGCCTGTTTACATATTTTTATGATATGTGCAAGTCACAAAAATAAATTTTCCACTCCATATTGTGTACCAATCAATAAACTTGAAGAAAATTATTCTAGCATTTTTTTGTAGGAGGAAATAATGCACTTCATAGTTATAAGGGAATTAAAGTCATGTGGGACAGATACATATGGGAAAAGGGCAGAACTCAAATGTGCAACCAAGAAACTAAAAAAATAACTGAGAGTGTGGAGTGAGAAATTTCCAGGCTTCTGACATAGAACCTGGAAATTTATACTCTGAATATATACTTAAATATTTTGGAAAATCTGTCTAGTGTTGGGCTTACCTTGTAAAATACTTTCAGCAGCTAACCTTCTTCCAGAATTTGGCAATAAGAAATCTGGCTTCAAGACCAGAGACGGTTCCAAAATTACAATCAGTTTTATTAAAGAAATTCCTTACAACAGGTTGAGGAGTACACACTTTCTGGTTTATTTCTTTGTCTGTTCTTGGGTTAAGGGTCCATCAGGTTTGCATGATCCTCAAGTGCACCCATGGCTCAAAGTTCTTTTCCTGTCCAGTATTCTCTGGAGGGCTGCCTTGACTTCTTTCTTCCATAAACTGTAGATGAAGGGGTTAAGCATGGATGTCACCCCTGTACAGAAGAGGGCGAGGAGTTTGTCCATTCCTGAAGAAAAGCTGTCCTTGCACCTCAGGTAGGTGATGGACCCTGAGCCATAGAAGAGCTTCACTACCAGCAGGTGGGAGGAACAGGTGCAAAGAACTTTACAGTGGCCTTCAGGTGAGGGTGTGACCAGCACAGCAGCTAGAATTCTGCTGTAGGAAGCAATGATCAGCAGAAATGGGCTGGATATGCAAAGGACAGCCATGACAAAGATAGGAGGCTCATTGTGGGATGTATCCCCTGAGGAGAGTGTCAGGATGGATGGGAGCTCACAGAAGTGGTCTATCTCACAGGGGCCACAGAAGCCCAAGGAGAAAATATACTCGGTCTGGCCCAAACCCACCAGGCATCCCATCCCACCCCAAGAAACCACTGCCATGTGGGCACACACTCCACGACTCATCATGTTCTGTAGTGGAGTGGGCAGCACTCACTAATAGCAAAAAAATGTTTGGAAGAACATCTGCTTTGTGCAGCCCTCTCCAGAGATCCCTCGGGCTTTGCTCGTGAGCTCTGCAACATCTTGGGTGTGACAGAGCAAGTGTAGCCGATCTCCAAGAGGGACAAGGTGGCCAGGAAGAAGTACATGAGCATGTGGGGACCCAGGCTGGGCCAGAAGGCAAGGGATATGAGAGTGTTGTCATCAGCAAAGTCAGGAGCAGGAGCAGGATGAAAGCAAAGAGGAGGGCGTCCTGCTCAGGGACCTCAGAGAAGCGGGCAAATGCAAAGCGCTTGACAGACATGCTGTTCTCCTGCCACAAGGAGCAACTGAGGCTCATGGCCTGGAAAAGAAGGGGCACCCTCAACCCAGGGACACCTTCAGATGATGGGAAAATTGTTTTCACACTTTTAAAGTGCTCCAGTATGTCAGAAAAGTAATAAGGTCCACTATTCCTTACCTACAATTCAAAATCAAAAGTTCTAAAATTATACTCATCCTCACATGTCTTTATAAACTCCATCCTCTTCTCTGTTAACTATCCCAACTGATGAGTCCAAAATATAATTAGTGCCCAAAGCATACAATTAAAAAAATGTTATTTCACCTCAATTCTCTCTTCCTTTAATAATCTTTTCAAATACTACAAAATAAATGTTTCCTATAGCTCTCATATATATCCATTTATATGTCACTAGTATTTATTTCTTTTTCCACTTTCATCCAACAGATACTTTTTGTGAAAGAGTATTTGGCAGTTACCATCTTAGGTGCTGGGGTATAGCAATGGACAAAATACCTTAAATCTCACTACATGGAGCATACACTCTAGTTAAGGAAAACAGAAATTAATCATTCAATACTCTAATAAGTAGTACAGTGCTGAGAATTAAAACCTGAGTCTATGCTGACCAGTTTAGATTAGGTGGTCAGTGACAGCTCTTAAGGACAAATGCACAAGCTGATGCATGGATGACAAGAAGTTGTGCTCTTACTGAGATAACTCCATATTGCAACTTATCTCTTTACCTTCAATATTTTTCTCTGCCATCATTTCTCCACCATAGCTTTCTTTACTAAATGGACATTACCATTGCCTACAAGTTAAAGTTCAAACTTGTTCATGTGATTCATGAGTATCTATGGATCAGGTCACTGACTCTCTGGAAACTTAGATCCCACTGCTTACCCAAATAGACCCAGGTCACAATAAAATCAAGTGACTTGCTCCTTTTAGGGCTTGCCTTGCTTACACTTATTTCCTTTACATTGGGCTCCTTTTCCTATGGGGGCTTGAAATTTGCTTCCCTGATGGTCCACCCAGTTAACACAATCTACATTCCATGTCTCCTCTCCAGACAACCCTCCACCCTTTCCATAGCTCTATCACTGCTAAGACAGCACTTGATCCATTCTGATGAAAATTACCTGCTAATTTCTTCCTGGGAGTAGTCTTAGACACAAGGGTTCAGAATTTCTTCACATCTAACTTTATGCTACTACTCTTAACAATTAACAAGGTCTCATGTAATAAAAAAAAATTTTTTAATGCTAAACTTTTCTCCAGCTGCCTGTCTATTCTGCCCATTTATGAATATTCTATTTTCTGAAGTCATTTAAAATAAATCTGATCTCCTTAAATAAGACAGTTATTTTTCTCTCAACCCAATGATTATCAAAACTGGACAAAATTTGCCTTTTTCTTTCTGTGTATGTACTGGAGTTTACCTTCTGTGTGAGGGACACATGGTCTTCTCAAGTGGTCTTGTGCAAATAACAAGCAATTACCAACAAAGTAAGGCAGGATGTTAGAAGAGAAGTGTTTTGTAGAAAGTAGATGGAGCACTTTCTGGAAGGTGTTGGTCCAAAATAGCTATTAACAGGAGAGTAGAATTTGTTAAGGGTAAAGGAAGTAGAAAGTGGGAGCAAAGAGGAGACATAGGCATGGCAAAGATTTTGAACCAGAAGTTAGGATTTGGTGTGAGAAGTGTAGTAAAGACATTATTTGCTAGAACAAATTACAAACATTGAGTGAGAGTTCTGAAAACAGAAAGGGGAACAGAAATTGTGCAGAGCTTGGAGCTCAGTGCTGAGGCTTGTGAGTTTCATATTTAAGAAATGAAAAGTATATTTTGGTGGGATCCTTCTTTTTATGATTCTGATGGTGTATAGAAGGAAATGAGGACAAGAAACTAAAAGATAAAAGACCCCTCAGAATGTTTTGCTCTCTGGGATTATGTAAATGAAGTCTTTTTTGAAAATTAAATGACAAAAATATAGATTGGTTAAAATGCATGAAACATATGCAAATATCATGACGTTCAAATTTAAAATTCGGGTAGTTATGAGATAATGTATGTATTTGATAAAAAATTGTAAAGTGAGGAATTTTTGTTAGGGAAAGTAATGATGGATTCCAATTAACTTCCTACCTCTTGACCTTGGCAGAAAACACAGCCATCATCGTGGTCTCCTGCCTAGACTCCCTGCTTCCCATGCCCATGCATTACTTTCTCACACACCTCTCCTGGATCTCTCCCCTGCTCCCCAGGCCCATGTATTACTTTATCACCCACCTTTCCTGGATCCACTACACTACAGACCCATGTATTACTTTCTCATCCACACCTCCTTAACCTCTGCTTTACCACCAGCATGACCCCAGTGCTGTCCCCAGCTGCTATGGACCCTCCACCCTTCTGGGCTGCACCCTCCCACTCAAAGCATCCCTGGCCCTGGGAGACACCAATGCTTCATCCTGGCTGCCTGGGTTCGGTCACTGTGCTGCTGGGTGCAGACCCCCCACTAGGCCTCAGCTGTGCACCCATGGCTCTGCCATCTCTCGCAGGAAACTTGTGGCAAGCCCTGGCCCGGGCACCGCCTTCCAGCTGCCCCTCTGTGGAGCCCGAGGTTTCGCCCCTTCACGAGGTGCCTGCCGTGATAAAGCTGGCCTGCGTGGGCACTCTGCCAGCGAGCTGAGGCTCCTCACAGCGTCCTCGGTCCTGCTGCCCCTCCCCACTCCTCCTGGACGCATCCATCCCACAGGCGGTGATGAGGACCAGGTCGGCCCAGCCTGGCCAAAGCCTTGGGAGCGCACGGTCCCACACGGTGGTGCTGACCTCTGAAAAGAGGACAAAGTTACAGGCCCATTTCTCGTGAATATATGCAAACCTTCTAAGCAAATTATTAACGTTTTATATCTAGCAATATATCAAAATAATGACAAATTTATTTTATTCCAGGAATGCAAGATAGTTTTAATGACAGTCAATCAATATATTATATTAGCAAAATAAGCAGAAAATCATATGATTATAATAGTTGCAGAAAAACCTTTGATAAAATGTGACATCCATTCATGTTAAAAATACGGTATACTAGCTGCAGAAGGAAACTTCCTTAATTTGATAAAGGGTGACATAAAAGTCCTATGACAACCACCATCCTTGAAATTGGAAACAAGATAAGATCACCAATTAAGTTCAGGGATAATCAACCCAATCTTGAAGTAAAACAAACATTTTTAACGAAAATTTCCTAGGGTTCTCGTTACCATATATGACCAAGATATAGAGCCAAAAACTAGTGCAAGGATTCAAAAAATTTGACATCCTGTTCCTTTTAGATACTGAAAAGTCACAATAGATGCCCAGACAATGAGAACAGACAATGCCCAATATCCCTCACTGTTGTAGTTTGCCAAAGGGCTGCCATTGCAATGTACAAAAAATGGTTTGGCTTTTACAAAGGGGATTTAATTGGGGTAAAATCTCACAGTTCCAAGGCTGTGAAAAGTCCAAACATAGGCAACCATAAGAGGTGCTTACTCACCTGTCAGCTGCCACGTGGTGAAGCAAGATGGCTGACAATCTCTGCCAAGATCTCTGCCTCTGCAGCTGTAGGCAAACCTGGCATAAGGTTTGTCTCCTACAGGTTCTCCTCTCTCAGTCTCAGTGGCTCTGCTTGTTCCTGAGTTCAGTTGTAAGCTATTAGACATATGGCCCATTTCTCCCTGAGCCTTAGCTCTTTGAGCCTCTTGGGGGCTTCTCTCCTTGTAGCTCATCTGTGGGTAAAACTGGAGTCCTTTCTCTCACCTGCCAGGATCAAACATGGTGGAACTCACTTTTCCTCTGTCTGTCTCTGTGTCTCCATTTATATCTGACCAGTAAAAGGGCAGAGACTCAACCTGAGTCAAGTCTCACTGATGTAGTCTAGTGGAAAGGGTCTCACACCCTCAGGAATGGATTACTTCACAAACAGAAGCATTCTCTTTTTGGAATTCATAAAATAATCTCAAACTGCCACGCTCACCTCTTTTTACTAGTTAAATATAAGGTCTGCAAATAGGGAGTGAACCCAACAATATTATCTCTTTAATTCTGTCTGCAAAATAATTTATCTGACTAACTCAGTCTAATAATCACTAGCAACTCCTTTCTCTTGAACATCAACTTTTGTCCCAATAAAGAGACTCCAGAAGAGGTCAATTTATTTGAAAAACCTAGGGTTGATCACAAAATCTACTCTCCATCTCTTCTACCAAACAGCAGAGTGAAATATGGCCATGTTTGAGGAAAGATAGATATTGAAGTTCTCTTAGAGGAACTCTGATGTTTGTGATATTTGAAACCTAATTGCATTTCCTGTATATCTTTGTGAAATGAAATATGCATGCATATATATATATATATATATATATATATGTATATATTATAAAATAAAGCAAGAGAGTTTATATTTCCATAGTATTAAAATATGTGAAGATTGGGAGAGAAGAAGAAGAGTCTATTGTATAAACATCAGTTCAAAAGACAGTGGACATTTGATCACATTTTAAAGCAATTCATTTTCGATTTTCTTTGTTGGTAAATACTATATATCCCCTGACCAACCATATCTGGAAAGGGCAAGCATATGTTACCATTGATAAAATGGCTGATTACATTACATTATTTGAAGGTGGATTTTTCCCAATTTTTCTACTATAAATTTACTAAAATGACTGATCTAGTCTTTCTCCTTTGTTCCTAATATGAACACTATAGAGTGTATAAAAAGGTAGGAAAAGAAGCAATTAAAATTTAATTAGACATGTTGCTATTGGGAATGGTCTTTTAAATATTGGGGTTTTTTGTGCAATATATACATAAATCTCTTAGTTGTGTCAAGCCCATAGAACTATGCCAGCAACCGTTATACAGCAATGTCTCTAAAAACAGAATATGAGGGTTATCTATGCAGTATACAGGAAGAAACTTGAAAACTTTGTGATTCCTCGCCTTTCATTTTGGAGTAAAATTGCTATTCTCCCATTTGACCTGCTGAGAATAACTCTTAAAGCTGACTGAGCACCAAGAATAAAAGATACTGATTGAAGTACAGATTTTTTTAGAGTTAAAGAAATAGGATTAGTTAAGTGAACAAACAAGAGAGACATTGCACAGAGCTATTTCTACATGCACTCCTTTTTCTCCAGGACAGTGCAACTGATCACAGCCTGCACTTGGCTCTCTGAGGATGTCCCACAGAGAAATTGATTAAAATCTGATTAGATATGAAATAACCATTTGGACAACTGCATTTAAAAAAATAGAATATGTAAAGAAGAAATGAAATGATCTCTTGATATCTCTGGATGCTTTCTGCTAATTTTTTGGCATAAGTTACTCATTTCAAGCAGACAACTTTCTGCTTTTTAAACAAGTCTCAGAATTATTCCCTTACCACCAATTTTAATGTGTTTTGTGATAAGAAATCATATTTGCTTACTAATTTTTAAACATCATTGGAAAAGACAACATAATGCTAATAAAAATGCAATATTTATTAAAATCTATGAATATTCATTATCTATTTTTAAAGCTCTTTTTCATTAATAATGATCAATATGTTAATTTTTGTGAAATACACATGAAATTTTGCCACAATCAGCCACTGTTATTTTGGCTGAAGGAGAAGGGATAATTGGGGATGATGACAGTTGGCAATAGGGATTATGAAAGATGGGAGGGTGGGATTTTAATGGTGAGAGGACTGCATTCTCCTAAGCCACATTCCATACTTCCTCTTTTTCTCTCCTCAGCAGCTTCTTTACTGCTCCATTAGCATCCTTATTTCTTAATGTGTAAATGAGCGGGTTGGGCATTGGTATTAAAAGTCCATAGAAGAGTGCAGGAAGCTTACCCTACAATTTGGCTGAGTTGCTCTTGGGTGCTATATATGCATAACCACTGATGGCTTATAATATTAATAGTAATAATCAAGACCAGCAGAGGAGGCCCACATGTGTTGAAGGTCTACTTGTGACCTTCATAAAACTAGCTTCTTACTACTGCTCTGACAATGTTGGTGTAAGAGAATAAAATTAATCCAACTGGGATAACCTTTATGACAACCACAGCTGCATGCATCTCCACTTCATTGAACCATGTATCAACACATGGTAATTCAAGCATAGCTGGCTCCTCACAGAAGAAATTCTTTACCTGGTATCGACCACAGTGAGGTAACAGGAATGTCAACACTATCTGCACCAAGGAGTTACTGAAACCTCTCATCCAAGCCACTGCTGCCAATTGTTGTCATAGATGAGAATTCATGATAACTGTGTAATGGAGAGGCTGGCAGACAGCTATATTACAATCAAATGACATTACTGATAGCAGTACACACTCAGTCAATCCTAGACCAAGAAAGATGAAAAGCTGAGCTATGCAGCCCATGTAGCTGATGTTTCTCCTGTGGCCCTGGATATTCACCAGCTTCTGAGGGACAGTGGAGGTGGTGTAGCAGATGTCCAAAAAAGAGAGATGAGCCAGAAAGAAGTAAGTGGGGTTGTGGAGTCTGGGATCAAGATGGGATAAGATAATGATAGCTGAATTTCCAAGGAGGGTCATTATGTAGAAGATGGAGATAACCACAGAAAGGACCATTTCTAGTCTGGGCCATTCAGAGAAGCCCACCAGAACAAAGCCATTAGCCTGATGGAAGATGTTGAATATTCTCATTGTTGTGATGTTACTTGCTGAAAACACCAAGGTTGGAAATTTGGGAAACTTGTTATCCCGTGCTTAGGTCTTAAGTTGGCTCATGGACCTGCATTATTTGGAGGAACTGAATGAGTGAAACAAATTAAATCATGAACATATTTCCTTTATTTCCTCACTGTGAGAAAAGAGCACTATGTAACTGTATTTGTATCTGTATCTGTATTTTGACAACCTATTTTATACAAAGCTTTTCCTTAATAAACCCATAGGACTTTACTAAGCAAAGAGATATTGCACAATAAAGAAATTAATGAGGCATTAGAATATATTTGTTATAAAATAAGGTGGTGGATTTGATAAAATTGAGGAAAAATGAGATATCATTAGACCTTCATTAAATCTCTAATTTACCGACTGTTTTCTAACTTTATTCCCTTCAATCCAGTTCATTATCTTGCTACGTTTTAATACATTTCTATTATAGCAGATGGAAATTACCACCTATGAAAGGCACTATCAGTAAGAGAAGTTAAACTATATTATATTTCACCTTTCTGCTTGCTATAATTAGGTTAATATGGATAAAATTCCAAAAAATCCAATGCAATACAGTCAGAGTTAATTTATTGACATCGTTAAGACTAATAGGACAAGCCTTTTTTCTTATTTTGTTTATTTGGAAGGCACGCTTACATTTTTGCCCAATAATATGCATTTATATCAAATACCATGGATCACAAATTTTGTTTGTGTTTTCCATGGCTGGATCTCACCATTTTCTCCATTTGATTAAATAGGACTTCCTGAAACAAAGCTTCAGTAACATAATCTTCTGTTTTCTGGAAAAATATACCCACACAATGGATTTTAAGTGACAAAGTGTTAAAATCTCTAATGAATTCTGCAAATTCCCTCATGGGAGCCAAGGATATGATAATTATCAAATATGTAATCATATACATAGACACACACACACACATAAGCTGTATGCTTCATTTTCCTCATGTGTAAAGCAAATACATAATTCCAGTGAGGTCTTTTATTCAAACTCTGAACTATGTACAATGCATCACACAAACATAAGTATTGAAATGGCAACAATAACAGCGACGATCCATGGAGCGATTCTATGCGTGAAAGGCTTTTATAAGCACTTTGGTAGCATCACGTTTAACTCACAAATTCACTAATCATATCTTTGTTATAGACAAGGACCCTGAGCTTCAGAAAGGTTGACTAGCTTGCCTATGAGTGCATAGTAATTAATGGCAGCGCGGGCATCACACTGCCGCCTGCCTCAGACGAAACCCTGCGCTCTTAATCACGCATGCACGCATCACCAGGAGCCAGGCATAAACCTGTGGTGTGTGAATAGACATGCACTTAGCAACATGTTTTATTTATAAAATTAGACATTAGCTGGTAAAGGAACGAAATCTGTCTTCTCCAAATATCTGAAAGCCTGAATTCAAGGTCACTTTTTTTCTGAACTAATAAATAACAAAGCGCTTTAGACAAAGCAGAATTGTGTCCTGGAAAGAATAATGAGCCGGTTCTTCAGTCAGCAACATGAAAGAATAAAATGAAATTAAGAAATAAAGTTTTGGAAACAAGGAACCTTCTTAGCATAATTTAGAGATAATTACTGTGCTGAGATCCAATTACTTAAAATTCCTGTAAAAGTATTAAGTTCATAAAGTGACTATCAAAATATTACTATATTAATAAATATGAATGAAATCATTCATACCAAAAAAAATCTAAACACCAAGGATTAAAAAGCATCAAGGGAATGTTAGTAAAATGATAATAATAATAAGTATATAATTTTACCTGGCAATTTCTCCTCAAAAAAGCATCCTGGTTATATAATCAAATGTGCATTAAAATACATGCCAGGATATGCAGTACTGGTATGTTTGCATTATTGAAATATTAGAAAAACTAATAGTAATGTTTCAAAATACAGAACTGTTGAATATATTTTGTTTATTCATTAGACTACTATGCCATCAATAAGAATATTTTAAATATGCAATGCTTTTTCAAGGTGCTTTTCCCAATATATAATGTAACATATGAAATAATGTCCAAATATTATTGAAATTTATATAAATATTACATACAAAATCATGGGAAACTCCCAACAAAATTATAATTGGAATTATGTCTGGGTTTGAGATTATTAATGTTTTCTATTATTTTTTATAATCTGCTTTTTCATATTTTGTTGAGTGATCAGAGGTTCATTTTATAATTAACAAAAATATAATAAAAAGGCACCATCTCCAATGAGAAGTTTTTGTTTATCCTACCTTAATCTGATTATATTAAGTGGTCTTTAATTGGGTTCCTGTTATAATGTTTCCATCGCCATACATTATATCTGATTTTGTACTTTAAATATTCACTTTTAAGAACATGATTAAATCACTCAAAGAGGCAGTTACTTAGTGGAGACTGCATTATTTCATTAATATTTGTTTTATTTCCTTGGGTATAAAAGAAGTCAAATGAGTTGATGTAAAATACTTAGCACAGAATGGATACAATAAAAGCTTTCAATGTTAATTGGCTGTTTTTGTGGTGGTGGTTATATTCCCATGGTGTCAAAAAGTATTGTAGTTTAGTCACCAACTTCTTTGCGGTCATTAATTTTCACAGGAAAAGTAAGCAGTATTATTTTACAGGCAGCAAGAAGCAAGAAAAATTTGACATTTTAATTTCTTTATGCTAGTGTATTATCATGCAAAAATTTATTCTGCTCCTTCCTAGGTATGCACCATTCACCATTCACATTGCAATTTGTTTGATATGATACTGAGAAGGTTTTTTAATGGAAAGTAGAGGTCATACTGCAGTAAATGGAAACTTCCACAGATAGGTGGTCATTTGGACAGTGTAGGAAAACTTCCAGACCCGAGAAGGCTCCATGAAGGAGAACAAGGTGAGGAAAATAGAAGTAGGAGGTCACCAAAGCCCAGGGATACGTAATTCAAAATTTTGATCATGGCCAGCAGTGACTTCCACCTCTTCAAAGAATATTAATCCTTATTCCTTTTTGGTTAAAAAAGAAGAAAGAAACATTCTGACTTGAATGATGTTTCCTGGAATGAATAACCATTAAGCTTGGCATTTATTATATAGGAGCAGATTTGAATCACCATAGTACGTCTAAACTGCAGGTGTATTCAGAAAATATTTTTGCATCCTATTTCATCAAAACAAATAACTCGTAAAAATCATTCAAAAAGTTTTTACTCATTCTTTCTTCAATAGTACAAAATACCATTTTTTGTAATCTTCAATAGAAATTTGTGGCACTGTGCATGTCAGCAAACTTTCTCTATTCTTCTGTTGCTCAAATGAACTTGTAGGGTCCCTAGCTCCACTTGTTACCCTTCCAAGATTAAAAGTTACATTTATGCAGAAATCTGATACTTTGGTATATTGGAGCTCATGCCACTGATTATTTATTCATTTCCCCTTCTCTAAGCAACTTTCTCACTAACTCTACATTGGTTTGGGTGGAGAAGTCAGTTCATGTTTTAGAACCATTACCAAGCACAGTGTCATTCTTCTTTCAGTTAGCACTTCACATAATTAACAATTCCTGAAACTAAAAATAAACCTCATTCAATATCTTACTCAGTATTACTATTCAAATATTTTAATATCACTATTCTTTTACATTTTACTCAAATGAACACCTTTTTATTCAATAAAGTTATTTTTAGCTCATGTACTGTGCTTGCCCCTCTCTCTGTGCTGTTGTCTGTAGTTTCAGTCTCCATAAAACAAACACTTGGTGGTCAAAATGATAGTCTCCAAGCAATACATCCTGTCTCCAATATCAGGAGTAAAAGTAACACTCCTTCTTTCAAAACTGGGGTTTCTTGCACTCTGAAAAAAGTGTCCCCTAGGTTCTGTCCTCTTCTTCTTACCCCCATGGTTTTGCTCCATTTTTCCACATGGAAGGAAATGGTTCCCTCTCTGTGACTCCTCCTAGGTTTAAGCTGCTTGGGTCTAAATTCCATCACAATATTGCCTCTGTGCATCTTTTTTTCCATATTTAGAGAATGGGGAACACCTAAGGTCCCTTGTCCTTTACTCCTCAGGGAAGGTAACAACTTTAGGATCGGGCTTGCTAGAGATGTTTACCTTGGGAATTCACTCTCAGTTGGAATTAAAAAAAAACTCATGGAGATGGGAGCTTAGGTGAAGGGGAAACTATGAAAAGCATCATAAACTGCTTACAGTGCAAGTGAATTCTACATAATTCTACCACTGGTTTTCCTTCCTACAGAATAAAATTTTCATTTCCATCTATCTCTTCACTAGATTACTTTCCTGCTGTTATTTATAAATAGATGCTTAAGTCTATTTCCACTCTCCAAGTAATACATTAAATTCAATCATGATGCACTTTAGTTTTTTAACTGAAATAGTTATTTTCCAAAGAATCAACGTTTCCTTGAAGGCTAAGTGAGAGCTGTGTGAAAAATCCATTCTCTGAATTGAATTTTAGATTCCATAGTCCCTTTTGATAGAAATATATCCAACTCATGAATCTTACAAAGACTATGAATTTAATATTACCCTAATACCAAAACCAGGTAAATACACTACAAAAAAAGAAAAATTACAGACCAATATCTCTAATGAATATAGATGCATAAATCCTCAGCATAATACTTGCAAGCAGAATCCAAAGTCACATTAAAAGAATTATATTCCACGTGCAAGTGGGTTTTATCCCAGGTATGCAAGGGTGGTTCAACACAATAAAATCAATTAGTGTAATGGACCATATTGATAAAAAGAAGAAGAAAATAAAGAGAATATTTAGTGTATACTTTGTGCGAGGTACCTTTCTCTCAGAGCTTAATGTGAAGTATGTCATTTAGTTTTCCCCAGAGCCTAACTAATATAGTATGTTTTCAAATTTATAGATTATGTTCCCAATTGATAGTTAAGAAATTATGTCTCAGTGTCATTTTATTTTGCATTTCTCTTATTGTGAATGAGGTTGAGATTATTTTTTGTTTGTTTATGACATTTCCTTTTGTTGTGAGATGTCTGCCCATATTTGAAAATGCTGTTGCCCATTTCCTTATTGAGTTTTAATTCTTTTTCTTTCTGATTTCTGGGCATTCTTTATATATTATGGAGGGTTGAATCAGATTTTTTGAGGGTATTCTTTGTGC
Organism: Cabassous unicinctus; assembly: GCA_029593785.1. Classification (NCBI taxonomy): domain Eukaryota; kingdom Metazoa; phylum Chordata; class Mammalia; order Cingulata; family Chlamyphoridae; genus Cabassous; species Cabassous unicinctus. The sequence goes on from JAQZBX010004843.1 coordinate 40,210, forward strand.
TATGGTTTTGCTTATTAAACCCTTCCATTTAAATACAACACACTTCTAGAAAAGTATAAAAATCATAAGTGTACAACTCAGTGATATTTTACAAATTAGACAGACCTTTGTAGAACAGCACACAGAGTCAAGAGATAGAATATATCCACAGGATTAGAAACTCCCATTCTCAGTGCAAAATAAATAATATTCTGATTTGATAGCTGTTTTCTCTCCCTTAAATGTGATGTTTTATTGTCTTGTGGCTTTCATTGTTCCTGTTTATATCCTTCATTATTGCTATATTTCATTTTATTTAGCTTCTTTTTCAGATTTTCTTTTATCTTTGGATTTTGGCAGTTGGATATAAGATGCTTAGTGTGATTTTCTTTCTATTATCCTGCTTGGGGTTTGCTGAGATTTTAGATTTGCAGCAGGTGTCATTTCTCAATTTTGTGCAAGGAAAATATCCTTCAAAATGAAGGTGAAATAAGACATTTTTAGGCTAAGAAAACTTAGAAAATTCATCTGAAAGAAAAGAACAGGGGGAAAAAAAGGTTAAAAAGCCTCAGCTTAAAAGGAAGTTTGAATATATAGAACAGAATGAAAAAAAAATTAGACATAATTAATATTTGGATAAATTTAAAAGATAAGTTTGTTTTATGTGTGTATGTATAAAATTAACTGCCAGAGCCATCTTTCTCAAATATTAAGGGTTTCAGTAACTGCAAGTGCTGATTCAAGGAAAACAGCCTGAAAAATGGTACGTAAAGCTTGCAGTGTCTACCCTTTCTCAAGTGCAAGGTGGAGTCAGCCTGTACCTGTTCCAGAGGGAGCAATGTAACCACTATGCACATAATGGGGTGCCTGTATGCCAGTGTCCATTTATCCAGTGGAAACCTAAAGACTGAATCAGGAAACTTGTCACTGGAATGAAATTGCAGAATTTGCACTGAAGACAGAGAAGCAGCTTGCAGACAGCTAAACTAGTATAAGAAACAATTAAATTGAAGCAGTCTTGGGCAAAAGAATGCCTGCACTAAACCATAAATTACATAACCCAGGAGGGGTGAAAGTCTATGTCAAAGGGGGCATTAGAACTCATGTAAACTGTAAACTGGGGAATTCCTAAGACCACGAATAAGCACAAGCCTAGTTATGAAGCAGATTCCAGAACTCCATACAGGCTCAGACAAGACAGAAGACCCTGCACTTCATATTTGACTATGGCTGATCATCTTGGTAGGAGGATTAAGTTCTGAAAGAAACCACCAGCCAAAGCAAAGCCAATTTTCAAAGACTGTGAAAGGTGCTGTTTGCATTGGTTAGTTTGTTTGTGTGAGCTCCTTTCACTCAAGGATATTGCTGTCATACCACAAGATCAATACAAACTTAAGGAACAGACACCTCAGGTACTAATCCCAGAGTTAATACTTTAAAATATTAAAAATGTACAGTATGCAACAAAAGATTATAAGATAAACAAAGAAGCAAGAAGTGATGACCCATCAAAGGAACAAGAAACCATCATTGGATTTTGGACATTCCTGAAAGGACTTTTTAAAAAAAAATGATGCTTAGTATGTTCAAGGAGATAAAGGAAAACACAGAAAAAGAATTAAAGGAAATAAGGACCACTATGAATGAACAAGATGATGTGTATACTATTCAAATTAAGTCAGTATCAAACCATCAAATCTGATTGTTATAGGTTTAGGATGTTAAATTTTAGCCCCACGGTAACAAAAAAGAAAATATATATTAATAAAGAAATGAGAATGACTCAAAATGGTACAATAAAAATTAAATAAGTATGAAAGTAGGTATTAACAAAAGAATTGAGCATCAAATATGGTATAAGACTTACAAAGACAAAATAGAAAATGGCAAAAGAAAGTTTATATTTAAACTTTATATATAATATATATATTTATATATTTAAGTAGTTACTTTAAATATAAATGGATTAAGCTCTCCAGTCAAAAGGCAGAGATTAGCAAAATGGATTTAAAAAAGCATGATCTAATTAAATCCTGGTTATAAGAGGTTCACCTTAAATAAAAGACACAAGTAGGCAGAAAGTGAAGAGATGGAAAACATATATAAACCATGTTAATAGCAAACAAAAGAAAACTGGGGTACTTATTTCATATCAAATAAAACAAACTTGAAATCAAATACTGTTATAGGTGCAAGGAAGATCACTTTATACTGATAAAGGGGTCAATCCAACTAGAAGACATTATAATTATAAATATATATGAACTCAACAGCAGAGCCTCAAAGTATATGAAGCAAATATTGACAGATTTGAAGGGATAAATAAGCAGTTCTACCTTAATAGTAGGATGCTTCAATACACCACTTTCAATAATGGTCAGAATATCTGAGCAGGAAATAAGTAAAGAAACAGAAAACTTGAATGACACTCTCAACCAACTAGAACTAACAACCAACTAGTCCTAACAGACAAATATGAAACACTTCATCCAACAGAAACAGAGTACATATTTTTCTCTAGTGCACATGGATTATTCTCCAGGATAGGCCATATGTTAGATCACAAAACAAGTCACAATTAATAAAAGAATATTGAAATTATACAATGTATTTTCTCTGACCACAATGGAATGAGGGAAGGAATCAATAATAGAGAGAGAAGTGGAAAATTAACAAATATGTGGAAATTAAACAACATACTCTAACAAACAATGGGTCAAAAAAGAAATCACAAAGCTAATTAGGAAATATCTTGAAAAAAATGAAAATGAAAGCATAACATACAGAAGCTTATGGGGTGCAAAAGACTGCGCTGAGAGGGAAATTTATAGGTTTAAATGATTACATCAACAAGAAGAAAGATCTCAAGTCAGAGACCTAACTTCACAAGTAGAAGTTCTAGAAAAAGAAAAGCAAATTAAACCCAAAACAAGCAAAAGGATGGAAAAAAACAAAGATTATAGCAGAGATAAATGAAACAGAGAAATTTTAAAAAACCTATATAGAGACTCAAGAAAACCAAAAGTTGGTTCCCAGAAAAGATCAATAAAAAAAGACAAATTTTTACCTAGACTGTCAAAAAAACAAACAAACACAAAAAACAGAAAGGCAACAATAACTAAACTTAGAAATATAAAGGGAAACATTACTAAGGACCCCACAGAAATAAAAAAGGTTTATAAGAGGATAGTATGTCCACAAATTAGAAAAACTAGATAAAATGGATGAATTCCTAGAAATGCATGAACACCTACGTTGACTCAAAAAGAAATAGATGATCTCAACAGACCAATAACTAGCAAAGAGATTGAATCAGTCATCAAAAACTTCTGATTAAAAAAAAATCCCAGAACCAGATGGCTTCATAATGGAATTCTACCAACTATTCCAAGAAGACAACTTCAATTCTGCTCAAACTCTTCCAAAATGTGAAAAGGGGGGAACACTCCATAACTCATCTATGAGGCTAAAATCACTCTCATACCAAAGCCAGATAAAGATATGACAAGAAAAGAAAACTACAGACCTATAACCCTCATGGATATAGATGCAAAAATCTTCAAACATACTAGCAAACTGAATCCAGTAGCACATTAAAAGTTATACACCATGATCAAGTGATATATATATCATGCATGCAATTTAAGAAAATCAGTTAATGTAATACACCACATTAGCAGAACAAAGAAAAAACCCACATTATCTTCTCATTTGACACAGAAAAGATATATACAGGGCAAAATCCAGTACCCCTTATTGAAAATATAAATTAGAAAAATAGGAATAGAAGGAAACTTCCTCAACATGATAAAGGACATATATGAAAAACCCACTGCTGACATCATACTCAGTGGTGAAAAACTGAAAGCTTTTCTTCTATGATCAGGAGCAAGACAAGGGTGTCCAATGTCACCACTGTTATTCAACATTGTACTGGAAGTTCTAGTTATGGAAATTAGGCAAGAAAAAGAAATGAAAGACATCTAAATTGGAAAGGAAGAAGTACAATTTTCACTATTTGCAGTTGACAGGATCCTAAATATAGGAAATGCTGAAAAAACACACAATAAAGTTATTAGAATTAATAAATGAATTCAAAAGAGTGGCAGTGCACAAGATTAATTGCAAATATCAGTGGTGTTTCTACACACTAGAAATTAACAATCTGAAGAGGAAATTAAGACATTTACAAAAGCAACTAAAAGAATTAAATATTTAGGAATAAATTTAATCAAGGATGTAAAGGGCTTGTACAAGGGAAACTACAACACATTGCTAAAAGAAATCTCAAAGAAGACCTAAACAAATGGAAAGACATTTTGTGCTTTTGGGTTAGAATACAAAATATTGTCAACATGCTAGTTCTACCCAAAGTAATTTACATATTCAACACAATCCCAATGAAACTTCCAACATCCTTCTTTGCAGAAATGGAAAAGCTGATCACCAAATTCATATGGAAGGGTAAGCTGCATCAATTGGCTGAAGTCATGTTTTTTAAAGATTTATTTTTATTTATTATTTATCCCCCTTTGCTGCTTCTGCTTGCTGTAGTCTATTTGCTGTGCATTTTTCTGTGTCTGCTTGTCTTCCTTTATTGCATCGTCTTGTCGCACCAGCTCACTGTGCCCCATGGGCCATCAGTTCACCACATACCATGGGCTGGCTTGCCTTCACCAGGAAGCCCAGGGAATTGAACCCCAGGCCTCCTATATGACAAACAGGAGCCCAACCAATTGAGCCACAGCCGCCGCTCCTGACATCATCTTAAAAAAAAATAAGTTGGAGGATTCACACTTCCCAATCTTAAAATTTATTACAAAACTACAGTAATCAAAACAGCATGGTATTGGCAGAAAGACAGACATATAGGGCAATGAAATTGAACTGAGAGTTCAGGAATCAACTCTCATCTATGGTCAGCTGATTTTTAACAAGGATGTGCAGCCCACTCAATTGGTAAAACATAGTCTCTTCAATAAATGGAGTAAGAAAACAGGAAGGCCATATATAAAAGAATGAAGATGGCCCTCCTACATGACATCATATATAAAAATAAACTGAAAGTTGAAGAAAGACCTAAATATAAGAATCATAACTCTCTGAAGAAAACATAGGGAAGTGTTTTCATGAACTTGTGTTGTGCAATGGTTTCTTAGACTTTATGTCAAAACACAAGCAACAAACTAAAATATATATAAATACTCCCTCATCAAAATAAAAAAACTTTTGTGCATCAATGGACTTTATCATGAAAGTAAAAATACAACCTACAGAATGGTAGAAAAATTTTGGAAACCACATATCTGATAAGGACTTAATATCCAGAATATATAAAGAAATATTACAATTCAACAACAAAAGGCAAACAACAAAAAACAATTTAAAAATACACAAAAGACCTGAATAAACCTTTCTCCAAAGAAGATATACAAATGACCAAATGAGCATGAAAAGATGCTCGATATCCTTAGCCATTTGGATGATAAAAATCAAAACTACAATGAGGTACCATTTCACTCTCACAGGGAGAATTAAGCCTATTTTATTTTTAAATCTGTGGGGTTTTTTTGCCCTTACACTTGCTTGAGAGTTGAAGTCACTGGGGACCCAGTTGTAGGGGGAACCTCCACACTTTCCTGAGTTTTACCTCCAGATCCCTGTCACATTTTCACTGTGAAGACCAGAGAAAACTCCCCTCATGTGTCCAGCATGGGGAGGTGAAAAGTAATCATTTAGAAAAACATCAGAGCTGTCTGTTCTCCTTAATAAAGGACTGACCTCAAAAGAAACTATTTTAGCAGAACTTCACTGACCTGCGGAAAGAAAAATACCCAACTCCAATCCCCTTCAACATTCCTGTTTCAACCAAGAATTTGGGAAAGCTGAGAAGCACTTATGAAGATCATATTAGAGGGCTATTGTCTCACTAAAAAGCTAAGACCTACTCATAGGATTATAGAGTGCTTCCCTGGCCCCCAAACTTTACCAGAAAGTTAATAGGGCTTTCATATAACATAGGGGAGTATGATGGAAAGAACTGCAAGGTCCATGCCTTTTTGAAAATGTCTCTAGAAAACTCAAAGCAAATAAGAGAGACATAAGCAAGGACACCAGAGAAAATTTTAGCCTCTGACACCTACAACTGCAGCAAACAGTAACATAGCTTAAATCCTAGCCAGAAAATCATAAACTTCATGCCAACAGCCTATTTATCTCAGTTCCTTTTTCCCAGAACATCATATCTGGCTTTCAACAAAAATGTTGCAGGCATAATAAAAAGCAGAAGAAGCATCAAATCCAGCTTCACATATGGAAAATGTGTTAGAATTATCAGACTAGGAATTTGAAATAATTATGATAAATATGCTAAAGACTGTAATGGAAAAAGTGGGCAATATGGAAAAATAGCTGTATAATGTAAGTGGAAAGATGGAAACTCTAAAAAACAATTAAAAATTCTAGAAATTAAAAACATAGTAACAGAAATGAAGAATGACTTGAACGGGCTTATTAGCAGACTGGATTAGTGAACTTGAATTTATGTCAATAGAAACCCCCAAAATTGAAATGCAAAGAGAAACTAAGAATGAGATAATGGGCAAAATAGCCAAGAATTGTGGGACAATTATAAAAGGTGTAACATGTATGTAATGGGGATATCAGAAGTAGAAGAGAGAAATGAAGAAATATTTGAAGTAATAATGATGGAAAATTTTCCAAAGTATTGGATGCTGTGCAGAGTTTCCACCCCCTAGTTTCATGTTCAAGGTACAGTAGGCCATTCCTTTAGACATAAAGTCTCCTCCAGGCTACAGAATGGCACAAAAAAAGGAGGGCAGGGGGTCATAAATGAGTGTTGGGAGGTGGCCACTATGTGTGTACATGACTTCCCCAGGAGTGGTCATGGAACAGTATGTTCTCCATTGATTTTTCTTTTCATTGGTTCTGGGATCAGAGAAAAGCTGTGTTTGTATGAGAAAGGTTGTCGCCTGAAGGGAGGTATGTGAATTCAAAAGCCAAATTTGACCAGCACACCAGGAATAAAGAGATAGATGTTTACCATTGGGTAAGGGGGTAAGAATTATCTATGGTTATCTGGGCTTTCTCTAGGACTTGGACTCTTGGCATGGTGGGTATGTTTGGGGTACCTCTGTGGGAAAAAGAAAAACCACAGATTTGGAGACTAGCAGGAAGACAATCTCAAAGGGAGCTAGTGAGAGCAAGCCTGAGGTTTGGCCTTGTTCATTTAGAGAGTGGACTGAAGTTTTTTATTCGGTTAATTGTTCAAGTACACATCTACTTCATTAAATAAATTAAAATTTTGGCTATCATTTCACTTCTAATAAAATTTTCTTCTCCAGAAATAATTACTATCTCTCTCTCTTTTGGTCTTTCATTTTTCTTTCTCCAAATATGCACACGGAAACTCATACATGTCTATATTTACATTTTGCAGAGCAACTTATATCATGGAAAATGTATTTTTATGCAACTACTTTACTTCATTTACCGATATGTCTGGAAATTATTCTATGTCCGTACATAGAGACCTTTGTTTAATGCAGAACTATACCCTATAATTCATATTTAATATAGATTATTCTTTCACTAATAATTAAAAGTTTGGTTCTTTCCCAAATTTTTAGTTTTACAAAGTCTGCTGTAAAATTTTGTGGATGTATATTTGTGTATATGTAATAGTAGTTCCTTAAGGTGGATGATTAAATTTTAAATCAAAAGCACTGACATTTACATATTAATAAATAATGCCAAAACACCTGAAATATATCTATACCAAATTTCCTTCTGCCTAAGAGTGTATAAAAATCATTCTTTCCTCAGAAATTCAACTCATCTGACACTAGAAAAATTGTTCCACCATTTCAAAAAAAATGTAATTGTAATTGTAGCATGTTTTTATATTATACACACCTATTACTGTAAGTGAATTAAGGATTTAGAAATGAAATATCAAATTTTTAGATTCTTAGAGTTAAGTAGAGGATATCTTTTTGATTGTAAAATATCATTTAAAAAAAAGCATAGGCCATAAATAACCCTAATGATACATTCAATAAATAAAATTTTGGTTATTATGACAATTTATGAAATCTTATCCTTTTATGAGAACTTAAATTTTTACATATACTATACCAGTGAAAAATTAGTTTGATATGTTTCATAGAAAAACTTATATCCATACCATATAAAGCAAAACTGATCCATATCATAAATGTAACATTTGATTTGAGATTGGCAGTGAAGTTCAGGAATATATTCACTATGACTTCCAATATGTTGATTATTCTATCTGAACAATAGCTACTAAGAAAAAGGAAAAAGAGTGGACAATGATAGCTACTTTGGTGGATTTGCACTCCTTGGGTTACCAAGTAGCCTCAGCTGGAAGTGTTCATCTCTGGGGTCATCCTTTCCTTTGAAACCAACACTGGATGGGAAATACAGACCTCAGCCTGCTGCCATTACAGGAAGAGTGTCTCCAAACTCCCAATATTCTTCTTCCTTAGAAATTGGGCCATCTCAGTTATCTGTGGCATCACAAATATAGCCCCCAGATGTTATTTAAAGTCTGGAGTAAAGACCATTGGTGGCGGTGCCTTCCAACTTTTCATAGATGTTATGCTATGCACACTTGAATGCATCCTTTTCACCATATCTTGTGACCAACTCAGGGCTGTCCACAAGCTTCTGCTCTATATAACCATATGAACCTTGAACGTTGTCAAGGCCTGATGATGGGTATCACTAATACCATGATTCTTTCTCCCTATGCAATGAGTCTTCCTCAGTGGAAGAACCACTATCTAGAACACTTTTTTAAAAAAACTATCTGCAATGGTCAAGATTGCATGTGTTGGCACCACAGCCATGGAAGAAACTTTATTTGCATTTTTAAATTTTCCTCATACCATGTCTTCGCATTCTGATTTCATATGACTTCATTGCTTCAGCTGTAGTCAAGATCAAATCTGCAACAGAAAGGGAAAAACATTTGTGACCAGTTGCTCCATCACTGCTATCTACATGTAAAAACAACCAGGAAACAGTTCACCTGAAAATGAGGATAAACTTCTCAGTACTTTTTATTTCACTATTACTCCCATCCTGAACACATTGATCTACACACTAAGTAACAAGGAGTTCAAGGGGGCCATGAAGAGGCTGATTGGAAAAGAAAATGTTTCCAAAGACACAAGACAATAACATTATTCTACAAGAAATTTCCATAGACAAATTGACCCTGCATAACCTTTAAATTGTGGTCAACTCATTTTCTAATTATCACTTTAAAGAGAGAAAAAAACACCCCAAAATTTTACTCATAATGCTTTTGAATAAATATTGTCATTGTTAAGTGTCAGTTCTTTTTAAGAAAAAAATCTTTCAAAGTCAGTAGTTATCATCTTTGATAATTCATCTACAGCTGTGGCTACAAAGCAGTTTTCATGAAGTTCAAGCTTTGTGTTAAGGGGGAGAAGCATTCAATTGATTCAAATTATGAATTACTACATATCTACATATTATTGTGATACTGTAATAAAAATGCATAAATTCAATATGCTAAGTTTTAATTTTTAGCTATGGTTCACCAATCTGTTTCTATTAAGAGGAAAGCATCTTTTTGAAGGACCCAAATACTCCCTCCATCTCAGATTACTTTTAAAGAATGCTGATATATCCCATGAGCTAAGATAAATTTCTATTTGCAGTTATTTTTGCAAAAATTAGGGCTTTCTCAAAATTATGATAGAAAAATAAAGTGTAGGAACAAACTGGACACAGTTTGATATGATTACAATGTTAATAAATCACTCAGCTGCAAATTTTTGTATTCATTCAACAGCTTTGTAAGTATTTTTGTAAGTTACTAATAAGCAAGTGTTTCATATTTATTAACTTTTAAAAAGGTTAGCCTAATCTTGAATTCCAAATTTTACAACGAAAAAAAAGAATTCTGTATCTCAATATTTCTCATGACATGGATGCAAAAGTCCTTCCCTAAATATTAACAAATCAAATCCAGAAATAAAGAAAATGAAAATACATCATGACCAAGTGGATTTACTCAAACTATGCAAGATAAGTTTGGTTTAACATTGTAACTCATTATACTGTTAGTTTAACCCACGACATTGACAGCATAAAAGTGGGAAATAATATTATCATGTCAATAGAGTCAGAAAATGCATTTCAACACTCATTAATGGGGAAAAAACTCTTAGCACACTTGGAATAGAAACCAACTCCTTTACCTACTAATGATTAAACTCCCAACAAACATTATACTCAAGGGTGAGGGTTACAATATATATACCATCAGCCAATTTATGACACATGTGACACTGCAGTACAGTAGATAAAGGATAGTCTTTTCAATAAATGATAACATGTCAAAAGGATATCCTTTAGGAAAATAAATTATTTGGACATCATGCACAAAAATCCATTTCAAGTGGCTTGCAGAAACAAACATGTGAGAAAACAATTCCATTTTTATTGGTGTTCTTGGTGAATTTAGAATAAGAAAAGATTTATTAAACAAGGCACAAAACTATTAACCATAATAGAAGTGGATTCAAATGGACTATAGTAAAATTAAGAGCATCTGCTTATTAAAAGAGCCATTAAAAAAAAATTCAATAAAAGTGGCAGTATGTGTGTTTGCCTGTGTGTGTATTTAAGAAAGGCGTGCTGCCCAGAATATATGAAGAATTCTTGCAAATCAAAAGAAAATACAATGTAATAGAAAAGTCACTTCACAAAAGAGGATATTCAAATGAAAATACATGAAAATGTGCTCAACTTCACTAATCATCTGGGGAAATTATAACCACAGGAGGTTTCATTGCACACTCACAAATACTGCTTCATAAGAACATGATCTATTACTCCAAGAAGGTTGCAATTTCTCACAATTCTTATCAGCAGAAGTTTGGCAGTAGATATTGATCTGACTTTATTGACATGGGTGCTCTCACCGAGAGCACAGGAGACAATGGATTGGTTCAGGCACTTGGCAGTAGCCCTGACAGTCTTCTACATTGACTAACTTAAGCTTGAACTCAAAAAAGTAGGCCAAGTCTCACCCAGGACAACTAACAAGGAGATGATGATGGACAATTTCCATTCCAAGGAATAGAGTGTCTGCAACTGCAAGCAAGATAGTCCCATCCATCTGCCCCATGGGATCTATGCTCCCTCTCAATTAGAAATAGACAGCCATAACCATCTCCAAATCCTCAAGATCTGGGAATGAACAATGGACTAAATTAACTTATTATTATTCTATAATAGACTTATTCTAGCAATGGAAGAACTTGTATCATTGATATAAAAGCAGTGAACACCAGAAGTCCTGTGGGGAGGGAGAGGGAAGAATAGGGGTAAAATGGGGGCATTTTCAGGACATTGGAATTATCCTGCATGACATTTCAATGGACACAGGCCATTATACATTTTGTCATAACCTACAAAATTGTGTGGGCAAGAGTGTAAACTATAATATAAACTATAGTCCACGGTTAGTAGCAATGCTTCAATATGTGTTCATAAGTTATAACAAATGTACTACACTAATTAAAGATGTTAATGTGGGGATGTGTGTGAGGGGGAGGGGTGGGACATATGGGAACCCCTATATTTTTTACATACCATTCATGTAAAATAAAGCTTCTTTAAAAGTAAACAAAAATTTTTTAAAAAAAATTCAGTCATACAGAATATTAAACAGAATATAGGAATGACTAAAAATAGTAGCATAGTTTTTCACATGTTAAATGGTTAAGAATAAATACTGCAAGAAACGTGGAACTTTACTTTGAAAAAAAAATGTAGTCCAAGTGTAACCTACAACGTAAACTATAGAACCTGGTTAGTAGCAATGCTTCAATATCTGATCATCAATTTTAACAAATGCACCACACTCATGCAAGATATTATTAATAGGGGAAAATGTGTAGGGGCGGTGGGGTAAATGGGAATCCCCTATGTTTTTTATATAACTTTTCTGTAATCTAAAACTTCTTCACAAATAAAGTTTAAAAAAAAGAACAGTAAGTGAGATTGAAATGCTGAAACTTCCCTCAATAATGGAAGTTTGCAATCTATTTAATGCAATGTCCTGGTCAGCTCCTAAGAAGGTCCAGTGGAAGACATGGGGGACATTTCCTTCACCAAGGATTTCGAAGTGACTTGGTGAGTAGGGCATCAATATTCTTAAAATGCTCTATGGTATCTGACTTCTGTGGTCCAGAGATGATGGTGGGAAATGCAGCAGTGGAACTGGATACCCGATATTGAGAAAAATGATATCCTGGTAAATTTGATATCAAGGGCCACTCAACCATCATAGACAAAGTGGGAGCAATGACCAGTATTAAGCCAGAGTACTAGGGTGTTTTGGCATACAGGTATCTGTGGTGGTAGACAAGTTATCATAAGTTTCCTGGGAATGAAATATTAAGGTATCCTACTAAGGTGTTAGGTGTACTCTATTAGGAGGAAATTTCTAGATTTCAAGTTAGGTCAGAAACATAACTTGAATCAACATAGTTTTCATCGACTTTTTCCAATTTTCCACACCTAAACCAATTCTCAGAGCCAGACCCTCTCAATTGAGGGAGAAGATAATCCTTTTAAAAAGTGATCCTACTATGCAGTTAAATATGATTCAATATGTTTCCCTAGAGCAACATTTCAGCCATTTAATGAGTTGGCCACACACTGGAGAATGAGGTTATTAGATACTGACTCTAAACCGTTGCCTGTCCCTGGTGATCTGGCAATTCCCCAATGCTGATGTGATTCTTGTCTGGTAACTGAGAAGCAAACAAGATGTGGGAGCGAGTTATAATTGAGTCACGTTCATTTCAAACAACAGTTGGTTCTTTTATTGTCTTTATTCTCTAAGAGAGAATAATAAGAGAGGTAATATTGTTTGTGAACTCTATGAAATTTGCCTGAAAATTTTTAGTAGCAAAGAGCATTGTGAGAAATTAATTTTCAAAGAAGCAAAAATCTTTGGGGACATGGAGAAAAATGAAATCATAAATACCCAGAACTCTGTTCAACTTTATATTGAGATCGCTTGGGTCACACTTTTTCCTCTTGAAAAAAATTGTTTAAGTGAAAATCTCCCTTGTTCTTTTCTTGACTTTTGTTTACTTGTTTTTTAGGAGGTACCAGGAATTGAACCTGGACTTCCTACATGGGAAGCAGGGGCTCAGCCACAATCACTGAGCTACACCAGCTCCCCAATTTTTTATTCCTTTCTTTTCAGAAGGCATCAGATTGAACCTGGGACCTCGTACATGGGAAGCAGGTGCTCAACAAACTGAGCTACACATGTGTGAGGGGGAGGGGTGGGGCTTGACTTTTAACAGCAAATATCAGTCTCTTTATTCAGGATCTTTGAGGATTTCTCCCTCAGTTATTTAGAAGGATGGCAAAGGCAAACACAACAATTCTTCAATTTATTTTAAAAAGCAGGAGTGAACTATCTGAAAGGTGGATAGCAAAAGATAGAAGCACAAGCTAGTACTTCAACATTCTCAATTTCGGTTTCCATTTTTCCTTTCTCACATCTTTAGAATATAAAAGAGATATGAGTAAATAAGCCAACTATTCAATGAAATGAAAGTCAAACTGTGCCTTGTTTTCATTTAGAAATTGCTGGGGAAATGTAGTGAAAATACAGGAAACCAAAACCCTTCAATGCTTTGCCTGTGATTTATATTCATTAATTCTATGCTTTAATGAAGAATTACTAGACATTTGAGAAATGAATAGATCTAGTCATTTTCTCTGAACTGACCCATTTTTGTAAGGATAAAAAATAAATTAAATTTAAGAGCAAACTATAAGTGCAAAAGTATGTTTAGTATTATATAGCCAGTTGTAAAGCCTACACAACCAAACTAAAATTTAAACAAAAAAGAATATGTAGCAGAGTGGATGTGGATCAGTGGTAAATATATATATATACACACACTCACACACACAATTATTCAAAACTGTACTATCTTTTTTAGTTGACTAAACACGTTCTGAACTAAAATCTTTTAAAAATCATTTTAATTATTTAATGTTTTTAAAAAACATACTTACTTTTAACTCACTAAATTTTATGAGATGTTGTAAAGAAACAATAAGGTGACAATTTTGTGGTTGTAATATTGTGGGATCAGAAATCTGGTGAGCTGGGAAGTTTTGAAGTTGTACAGTGAAGTACCTGAGTCAAAGATTGAATCTATGTATTAGACATCATACATCCAATTTATTAGGATATGGATTATTTGGGGATGATATAAAAAGATGTGTTGTTTATGATAGCAAGTTTATTTTCATGGTCAAAACTAAGTAGAGAATCAAAATGAATTGTTTTATATTATTTTCAAAAATTTAACTTATTTTGAATAATACATATTCAGAATTGAAATCAATTCAAATATAAAATGAAAATTAAATATGTACCTCTCATTATCCTAAGCACTTTCCCCCAAAAGAAACCAATGTTGGCTCTACAAGTTTGTGCAAAATATGATTAGTTATAGCATACAAATTAAATACTCTGCCACACAAGATACAGTTTTAATTATGATTTTGACCATGCTTCCATATGAGTACATGCAAATTTGTATAATTCTGTTAAATGCATGTAACTATCAGTTAACTAGTTTTTTCTTAGTGATCATTTAGGTCGTTTCCAGTTTTTCACATGAAAACAATGATGTGCAAATATTTTTGGGAATTAATGTATATATGCATGCAAGATTAATTCCAGGAAATGAAAATAGTGGAAGTTTGTCCAAAGGGTTTGTGCATTTTTCATTTGGAAGATAACGGCAAATTTTCATCCAAAAATAATTTATACTCCTCCACAAAAATTAAGAGACTGGTTTTTTTCTTATATATGCAACAATATTGGTTTATAACTACCACTTAGGTATATAGCAACACGTTAAGAGAAAAAATGCTCAAATTTTCGATTCCCACTTCCTCATTAAAATTCAATTTGAATTATTTTTGTATGTATTTATGCATTTATTTTTCCTTGAAATAACTTTTTATGCCATTTGCCCATGTTTTTTTTTTTTTGTGAGGTCAGTCCTTATATGAGGGGTAGAGGGACAAAAGCTAAAAATAAATTTTTAATTAAGGAAAGGAAGCTTTTTATAACATTTATGTCAATGGTTTTATTTGGATCCTGTTGTACCATGTCATTTATCCATGGTGAACTTGTCTATTGAAATTCATGACATATTCTTTTGGGACAGAACTTCTGAGCTCTCTCTTTTATGGATTGCTTCTGCCCTGGGACAAAATTCCTGAGCCTTTGTTTGAAATCTCAGTGGAAAAAATGGCATCCTTACTTATGAGCAGGACATTGACCTGATTGCCTCTTTTGGCATTGGAGCTCTGCCCTGTGAGAGAGCTAGAATGAGAGCGACGGAGTCCCCTGCATCCTCAGCCTGCCCTTCCTGGGATGGAGCTTCCACTCTATGAATGGAATCTGGGACAGGAAACCCCAGCCTCACAGGCACACATACAAGGAATTTAGCTTCAGTAGCTGTGGCATTCTATGAAAAAGGCATATATTCCTATAAATGCTCAATAATCAGGAATTAAAGTGACACTGTAAAAGATAAACTTATGTATTTGTTTCACCTTTATGGTTCTTCATAATACAAGGCCTTACAAACTTATGAAATTAGTATTTTCTTTATAGCATTGTTGTATATTTTATAATTCATTGGCATTTGCAAACAATATTACATTCCAATTACTTTCAAGAATGATCATTTTACCAGAAGTCAGTAATTAATTATATCTTTCCTTTTTATTCAATCTGTAAACAGAGAGACCACAGAATTCCATCTGTGATGTGCTTACAATACATGTACCCTTGATAAATGAAAAGAAGTGCACAGATCCAAGTGGAACATGGGGGTCAGTGTTTTCTAAATCAGTTTCCCAACACTAAATCAGTTTGTCAACACAAATCATATTGTTGACATTTTGGACCAGATAATTCTTTGTTGTGGAGTTTGTCCTCTGTGTTGTAGAATGTTTAGCAGCTTTCCAGGCTGCCCACTAGATGCCAAGTAGTGCCTACTCCAGTTATGACAACCAAAAATATCTCTTAGGTGGCAAAATTGCCCCCACCTGAGAACCACAGTTATTAATCAAGTCATACTGTTGTACTCTGAAGTATGCTTTATTACATAAGAGTCAACCTGCTGTGTCAGTGTGAGACTAGTGCAAATAAGCTTTCTGGTTCACAAAGCATACTTACAAACAAAAACTTACAAACTCACAAATAGGGTTGCTAAAATGTTTTAGTGTCCTTTTGTTTTGTTTTATTACAAATGGTTTAAGAGCTTCAATTTTTTCAGTAAGAGAAAAGGCAATTTTCATACATGTGCTTTTTTCAGTATGATGAAAATTTCATTAAAATCATCTTTGTGATGGAAAAGAAATTTTATTTTAATTTTATATTCTCAAATGTGTAGGCATGATGTAACATCTCAGAAATGTGACTGTGAAGTAAATGCTCAGTATTTTGAATTACATTCCACTCTTCAAGTTGGTGTCTGTGTTTAAGGGAGCTGGGTGATCTGAGTTCTAGGGCTGATCACACATAGTAGGACATGTATGGCACTGGAAGGAGGGCATGGTGAAAGAAAGGTAAAGTATCTATTTCTGAAGGAGATTGTTTTAGTTTGTTAAATGCTGCCAAGGAAATATACCAGAAATGGATTGGCTTACACTATAAGGATTTATTAACTTATAAGCTTACAGTTTTGAGACCGAGAAAATGACCAAATCAAGGCAGTAGGTGAAGCTCTGTTTGTGAAGACATGGCTGCAGTGATCCTAGTCTCCTGTCACATGGAAAGGCACATGGCAGCATCTGCCAGTCTCGGCCATCTCCTCTAGGTTTTGTTGGTTTCTGAAGCTCCTTCTGTGGCTTTCTTTATCCTGGGTTCCATTAATTTCAGCAGCCTGCTCTTGGGGTTTCTCTCTCAGCTTCTGTGGGTTTCATGCTGAGCTTCTGGCTCTTTTATTTCTGATGATCTCTCTGAATTCACCCTGTTTAAGACTGCAGCAATAAGAGTAAGAACCAACCAGGGCTATGCCTTATTGAAATAATCTAATCAAAGCCCTTAATTTAAGTGCCTTAATAAAAATTTCCCAACTACAATAATTTCCCAACCACAGGAATGGACTATTAAGAATATAATTATGGATTGTGGGTACATGGCTGACAGTTTAGGCAGATAAGGCTTAGCTCTCACTAAAACAACAAAGAAAAAGCCAGAGGCTGTCATAGGGAAATGCTTTGGGGCACAGCAAACCAAGACACTGCTTACCAACTCTCAGGAGTATGAGGGTGAGAGATACAAAGAAGACAAAAGAAGTAATAAAAACATAGACAACAGCAAGAAAAGAGAATAAGAAGAGCAAAGTGTCAAAGAGAAAACTTAATACACACACAAACACAGCAATTAAATAAAACCCTAGAGTAAAAAGAGAAGCTAATCAGCTGAATAAACCCATCTAGATAAAATGATGACAAAACAGCAAGAAAAAAATTACAAACCATACTAAGAAACAGAAAGACATGGCCCAGTTCAATGAACAAACTAAAAAACCAGGAAGAGATGTACAACATTGAACAACTAATCAAAACAGTACAAACAAATATCATGGACCAACTTAATGAAGTGAAAGAAGAGATTAAGAATTTTAAGAAGACACTGGGAGCATAGGCATTCTACGATGCTAACATTACCTTAATACCAAAACCAAACAAAGATACCACAAGAAAGGAAAATTACAGACCAATTTCTCTAATGAACCTAGATGCTAAAATCCTCAACAAAATACTTGCAAATCGCATTCAACAACATATCAAAAGGATTATACACCATGACCAAGTGGGTTTCATCCCAAGTATGCAAGGATGGTTCAATATAAGAAAATCAATCAATGTAATACACCACATAAAGATATTGAAAGAAAAAAATCACACGATCATCTCTATAGATACAGAAAAAGCATTCAACAAAATACAGCACACTTTCCTGATAAAAAATACTACAAAAGATAGGAATAGAAGGAAACTTACTGAATATGATAAAGGGTATATATGAAAAACCGAAAGCCAACATCATTTTCAATGGTGAAATCCTAAAAGCCTTCCCTCTGAGATCGGGAACAAGACAAGGATGCCCTCTATCACCACTCCTATTTAACATTGTCTTAGAAGTACTTGCCCGAGCACTGAGGCAAGAACAGGACATAAAAGGCATCCAGATTGGAAAGGAAG
>JAQZBX010004844.1:0-58545 GCA_029593785.1 Cabassous unicinctus
AAGGATTGTTCCCTCGGACAAGGAGGGTCACCCCAGGAACGCCTGCAATTTCAACATAAAGGAAGCCAACTTCACGCAGCAGAACCGTAAATTATTTCCATAGATGCCAAGATGTCAATAGATTCTAACTTACCGCACATTCCTGATTAAAAACCGCCTCTCTACCACCACCCCTCCCCCCGAGGAACAGAAGACGAGTTTTCAAAACGCTAAAAATATTTTCAGTAGAGAAATACATTTTAAAACCAGGCCCTCAAAAAACAGGATCCAAAAGGGATGAAGGACATATAAGAGATTAATGAAAAGGATTTTTAAAAAATCACTGCTTGTAAATGACATTATCACAAAATCCAAGTAAATCAGTAATGAAACATAGTAAGAAAATTGAGCACAGCACAACTGCAAGACTGAGATAAAAACCACAAAAACCAAATACAGAGAAAAAATGAAAAAAGAAACTTCAATCACAGGACCAATAAAAAAACTTTACATATTTAAGAATTAGCACGGTGGGAGGAGGCACACAACATCTGGCTGAAGAAAGTTCTAGGATCCCAGCTACAGAAGATCAGATTGTGGGTGAAGACCGAATATGACAGGTGAAAAAGACCATATTACTTCCCCAGCATGCCAGTTTTCCTAGAACTAGAGGCAGAAAGACTCGAATATACAGATGTATCACGGACCTTGATAGAAATCTAAATATCGCAAAATGGGAATTATCCACAGGTGGCTTTACCCCGGACAGAAACGTCTAAGTCCTCCAATAGTCTTAGATTTGCTCCCTCTTCACCGAATGTCCCTCCACCTTCTACCTCTGAGGGTAGTCCGCCGTCTCCCACAGCCCTCCAAGCCCTGGGTGTGGACTGGGTCAGGGGGCCTCTCGCCCTGCCACTCCCAGACCATTCCCCTTGGTCTCCTGACACCCCGCCTTTGAATCTCATTTCATCAGGCAGCGTCACCCCCGGCCCTCAGTGCCGCATCATGCACTGGCAGAGCCGTTCCAGGCCCCTCCCTCACAGTACCCACCACATGGCGCCTGCCTTCCCTGCCATCCCACCTGTTCCTGTGGATAGCCTACCGAGCTCCTCTAGCTACAGCCACACCCTCGAGCTATGCCCTGGGACCACACCCTCTGAGGACCAATGGCATCACCCGCTGCTCCTCCCTTCTCCCTTCTCATCCCATTTTTCCCGAACACGGGGCCACGTCCATCAGCAAAGAGACATGCTCCAATTTCCATGCAGAACGATGGAAGTGTTTTGGTGTGGACGGTGGTGATGGGAGCACAACATTGAGAACGTAATTACAGCACTGAAATATAGATCTGAATGGTTCAAAGGGGAAATGTTAGGTTGTATACATGATAAGAGAATAAAAAATCTTTTTAAAAATCCATGAACTGTGCTACACAGTGACCCCTAAGTTAAACCATGGTTAATAGCACAACTATAAAAATGTGCTTTCATCAATTGTAATAAAAGTATCACACCTGTGCAAGGTGTTAATAATAGGGGGGTATACGGGAACTCTGTATTTTCTGCATGTTTGTTCTATAAACCCACAACTTCTCTAATAAAAAAAATTCCATCTCATGACCCCACTTCCCCTGGCACCAGCTACCACTATGCTCACTATGTACCATTTCTTCCCTTTTCTCACTTAAACTCACTTTAATCCAGTGCTTATTAACCAGGGGTCCGTGAGCTTGAACTGAAATTCAAAAAAAAAATTATTCTTGTGGGGACGTGTTGGTGCAGGTGTGATGTATTTATTAAATAATACACAGCATAGTGTGGACTTAGTGAGGGGTCCGTGGTTTTCACCTGACTGGCAGAGGGGTCCGTGGAACAAAAAAGGTTAAGGACCCTTGCTCCAATCAATCTTTCTATTCCATTGCTCCACCAAATCAGCTCCGGTCAAGGTCAACATTGGACTCCAGGTTAGTAAATCTGGTGGTCAAGGCCCAGGTCTCCTCTAACTTGTCTCGCAGCATCTGACAGAGCCAATGGCTCTCTCCTAGAAACACCGCTGGTTTTTCACCTGGCCTCCAGGACACCAGGATCTCTTGATCGCTTCTTCCCCACCAACCACCTTTTCGTTTCCTTTGCTGGTTTCTCCTCCTCCTCCCACCCTCCTTCCTCTTGCCCCGAGGCTTACACCTTGGTCCCCTTCTCTCTCTGATGTCCGCTCATCCCACATCTCATAATACCACCTATATGCCAACAGTTCTCAAATGCATATTTCACACACACACACACACACACACCCCTCCTGAACAGCCAATAGGCACTTCAAAATCAACACGTCCAAAACTGAACCCCTGATCTCCTCCACCCCTAAAGCCTCTCTGCTCCTTTTTCCTCATGTAGAAAACAGAGTTAATAATGGTAAGAGTGCAGGCTGGAGGCACCCTGCCTGGGTGAGGACTGTCTCCTTGCTCTACAAGCTACTTATGCCTAAGCTTCCTCATCTGTAAAATGGAAATAATAATGTAATAGTCCCCACATTTTAGGGTTGTTGTGAAGATGAAAAGAGTTATTTCAAGCACTTTGAACAGTGTTCACAATTTGCTCTATAAAACACGTTTGAAATTATTGTTTTGAAGAACAGATGAGATCAGAGCTGGGCAGGTGCTCTGTAAAGAGTAGAGCACGGGGCCAATACTCCGCATTCCCACTTGAACCCCATCCCTGGCGCTGTTCCTTGGTGAAATGGAAGGTGGTATCATAAAGCTTCCTCTCGATCTTTCTGGACTTAAATATTGGGACCTGGTTGCTTTCACAAAGCAATCCACATATTACTGTGAAAGGATAACAAAAAAGCAGGTACAATAAAGCTACTGTTTCCTCAGCAATGCACCCACAAGGCTCAACGGACATAAATATGACCCTGGCGTGGAGCTAATCTGGAAGGGGCATGTAGAATGGGGATGTGGGGTGGGAAGGGATCTAGATGTCTGAGATTCCGTGTTCACAAGGAGCTGGTACTCTATCCTAAGGCCTATCTGAAGTTGCTAAAATATCGAAGGGAAGTGGGTGGAGTGGAGGAGAAGAAGAAAAGAAGAGAACGGCAGGGAAAGAAAGAAAAAGCAAGCCAGCTTTTGGCTTCCTCTAACCTGGCTCACACCCAGGTTAGAGGAGAAGGGCGTTTCCCGTGGCGCGGGAGCCCCTCACTTACGCGTTCGACATGGTTGGCTACTTTCCGTTTTGCTCTGGCCGCCGGGAAGCTCTCGCGTCGCCCTCCGACGGGCCGTCGGATGCAGGAGTGGGGCACCACTAGGAGCGCTCCGGGATGCTTCTGGAGGCAGGAAGGGGGCGGGAGCCGGGGTATTTCTGGAGAGAGGGAGGGAACGGGGACCGGAGGTACCCTCTCACTCCTGCAGGGAAAGGCGACAGCCGGGGGCGCTTCACTGGCGGGCAGAGCACAGGCGGGGGCGGATCCGATCTTTCCAGACGCGACCCCGAGGCTCCAGAGCCCCCAAACCTTACTTTGACCACTTCGCTGGAGGCGAGGCTGCCCTAGCAACGGAGACGCTACGCCTGCGCAGTGCCGTACCGCTCCCGCCGCGCGGAGCTCCGTCCCCTCACCCACCCACCCTCGGCACGCTGTGCGCCTGCGCCATCACCTCTTGTTACCGTGGCAACCGCAGGGGTAGCCCAGGCGCCCGCGGGTGTCAGGCCCTGGGTGAGCCTGAGGGTGGGACCCGCAGTCAGCCTGGAGCCAGGGCGGGGACCTGCCCGGCGAGCGAGCCCCGGCGCCAGCCCCCACACCCCTGACCCCGGCCCCCGGTCTTCAGTCTATTCCCCCCAGGCCTCCAGAGGGACCTATTTCCACTGTGCTGTTGGCCCCATTTTCGGTCACATTCAGTTTTGTGGCCTTGGAAAAGGCCCTTAATGATTAGTCTTCAGTCTTCCCGTCTGTAAAGTGGGGATAATAGACACTGACCTGGTCAACATTTTACTGGGCATCGACGCTGGTCAAGTGCAGGCTCAAGCTCTGAGGATCCGCGCTAGTGCGTCGTAAATGTCCAGTGCTACGCGGATGTTAGTTATTAGTAAGTCACTTGGAGTGTTTGCTTTACCTACTCTTCCTTCGTCACTAGTAACTGTTGAGACTTACCGTGCAAATCTTACAACCTGCAGTTCCTATAGGAACATGCCTAGAACCAATGCAGTCGAAAGAGCATGGAGAAGACATCCACATAAAAAGGGCAGGAAGAATCTGGAACACAGACCCTCTCCCCCACAGCAACTAATGAAATGAGCAGAATAGTAACAAACATCCCAAAAAGAAAGAAGGAAAAAGCAACAACCAAAAAAGAGAGTAAGCACTACCCTGTGCCATGAACTTCAAAAGTGGCACTCAATGAAAGAAAAGCCTGCAGTGGAGAATGGCATCTAACCCCATCCCTACTCCCCAAAGCTCCAATGGGGAAAGAAATCAAGTAGAAAAAAATGCCAAGAATTCTCACTATCACTTCTTGATAATAAAGAGGACAATAAAATTAGCAGAACTGATCAGTAAGGAAGTGAGATGAAAAGGTGCGTAGGATAAGCAAGCCACCTGGGGAAATCCAGACAAGATAAAATCACCATGAGTAGAAACCCATCCCTGATACCTCAGCAGAGGCAGGAAAAATTGCTAGGGCTTGCCAATTTCCAGGACCCTGCACTGAATTAAGCCACAAATTCAAAGTCGAAGGAATTAGATAAACTCCTAGTAAGTATGGGTGAATGGTGGCAGAAGAATTTGCCAAAATCTCACAAAAGTGCAATATCCCAGCTCTCAAACTCACTCAAATACAGTGAGAACGTAGTCAAGGAGAGTTCACCCATGTTGTACTGCCACAGACAGAAGATTTGTAAAGAACAATCCTTGTTAAAAATGAATGCAATAGAAGCAGCATATCCACCATCCAAATCCAAAACTTCAAATAAAAAGGGAATTACAGGATTAAAGTAGTCAGGGTTTACCTGCATTAAGAGAGGGGTGGGTAGGGGAAAAAAACAAATCAGGACTCTGCCAGCATGGAAGAAGGTGAGATTGGCTCTTGTGTCGGCAACATTCAATATCTGCCACAATCTATGAGCTCATTCCTTGATGATGAAATTGAGGAAGTGAAAAAGTACAAGCCATGTTAAAGGACTGGTATAACACTCAATACGAGAAGACAGTAGAACAAAGTCTCCCAAATCCTGCACAGTGGGGGAACAAATATAGTTGCTCTCTGATTAGATCCCATGAGTTTTGCTACTTGCCACATTTATTGACCACTTATTCTATGCCAGGAACTGACATACGGTCACTCATTAAATCATCTCATTAACTTAATGAGGTGGGTAATAGTTTCATCTGCATATTACAAATGTGTAAACTAAGACCCAGAAAGGTTAAGCAACATATGTCCAAGGCCATACCCAAGTTTGATGGTGGAGATCAAACCACCGGTAGTCTGGCTTCAAAGGCTGCGCTCCTACCCACTATCTGCATGCTGGTTGCAAATACTGCCGTAATTAACATTTGTTAAACAATTGGTTTTCTGTGAGACAAATGTAATGAAATAAGTGGTTCTCAAGCAACTTATTCTTTAGGGGGAAAAAAATAATTTCTTCCCGACTAGGCATGAGTAGTAGACAAGGTTTCTTAGTCCTTGGAGTAGTCCTCAAGTCATCCAGGAGAACCCAGGCTTCCTTATCACAGGTGCATTTCCTTGAGGAATGATAGGCCTAGCAGAGCCCTTACGGGTATCTGATCTACCTCTGCGTCAGATGCTTCAAGCTCACAGGAAATTCCTATTTCTTGAGCATTCCTTCTCTGCCAAGACCCTGCCAGCGGAAGGTGATGCCTCTAGAAGGTCCCCTGTGGCTTTGGACAACTCTCACAATTATTCTTTGTTTTTACATCGAGCCTCCAGGACAAAACAGAACAAGTCCAATCTGTCTTCTCCAGGATCAGTCTCTTACACATCTTACACTGTGTATCCCTCCACTCACCCAAAGTCTTTTTGATTATAGTACAAACACCCTCAGGTTCTTCAACATGACAAGTCTTCAAGACCCCTTGCCATCATTCTCTCTGTTATACTCTTCACTACCAAACTAACCAAACCAACCAACTAATCAAGCCTCCTAGATGGGGGCTGACAGGCATTCCATTGAGTAGCAACAAGGATCCTTCCTTCAGTTTCCACAACTTACTTCTATTGATACAAACCCAAATGTATTAGACATTTGGGCAGCCACAGCACACTGTTGACTCATGTGATGCTCACAGTCAACCAAACTTCTAAATCTTCCCATGCTTTCTCTTGCTGAGCCACCTGAATTATTTAGTATGTCCACCATCCCATCCAGTTCCATGTCATTTGTCAAGTCTGATCTATGTTATCCATAAAAATGTTCCCTTTGAAAAAGTCAGAGAACCCTATAGCAGGGTACTAGAAATGTGTTTGAGCTAGCACCAATTCACTAATCAATATTTGTATGTGAATGGCCAATCAACAAATTATAAACCTGCCCAGGCACACTATTATCTAGCTCACATTTCTCCTTGTTCTCACCAATTCCATCAGATAAGGACTTTGTCAAGTGCATCGCTATCGATGCCCTTTATTATATTATTATATTATATAGCCTTGTCCTCATCTGCTAGACCACTTACTATAGAAATTTAAAATTAGGCTAGTCTGGTGTGCTTTGCTTTTAAAGAATCTAAGATGATAACACTTGGAATCTCCATTTCCTTCTTTAAGAACTCACAAATCATTTTTGATGATCTGTTCTGGAATATTTCCTGGGATCCACATGAAGTTCATTAGATCAGAATTTAGCCTTCTTTTTCTTTTGAGTCAGCAGCCACTCAGTATGCCTCCAGTTCTCTGCTGTCATTTCTTTCAGTACACCATGAAAATTCAGCCAGATCTGGGGGCTTGGTTCCTTATACACATCTGAGTCTCTCTGCAGGCCTGCACCCACGTTAAAACTGCCCCAAACAGCCCATCTGTCTAGACCTCTGCCTCAGACACCTCGAGCTGCAGAGCTAGCTGGGCCTTTTCACACCACAAGGTGGCATGCAAGCCACTGACCAACAAAATGGTGCCACTGGAAAGCTTCCCACTGCCACCTTCTCACTTGAGGACCCAGCCTCCTCCCCCTCTTCCTTCTCTAAAAAAACAAAAACAAGAAACGTTCCATTCTTCACAGTAGCAGCAAGAGTAAAACAAGATAGGAAAAACAAGACAGGAAGACCAAACTATAACCACCAAACCCAGCTTGCCCAAGCACCCAGCCCAGGGAAGCCTCCAGTGGCTTCCTTGGGTGGCTCAGGAGAGAAGACAGACCAGAGCAGCAACGTTGCTCTGAGGAGTTTCATCCTTTAAGGACCCGGTCAGCAGCCTAGATGAGTTCCTGGGCTTCCCCGCACGGTCTCTGTGCTGCTGAATTCCATCCATGAGTCCCATCCTGCCAGGCTTCTGCAGTGTTAGTAAGCCTATTTTCTTGCATGAAAAGACTAAGTTTATTTTCTTTAGTAACCATACTCTCTGCCTTTCCAGACTGAAGTTCAAGTCATTATTCTGATTCACCTTTTCAGTAATTCCCTCTAAACTGATCAGTATCTCTTCTGCAGTTATTATCCTTTGTCCTATATAAATGATGCTTTACTTCATTTGAAATGCAAGGACCTCATGATCAGGTCAGCAGATCTTTGGGAAAACTCAACTTCCCTGTCCTCTGGATACATAGTAAGTCATGTGGTCAAATATTTATCGATGCCCATTCTATGCAGAGCCCAGTACTGAGCACTGACTGTGCAAAGGATGACTATGAAATGAATGAACTCTGCCTTCAAGGAGTAGCGAGATAAAAGTAGGACGTGGTTAAACGCCACACGTGCAGTGCCAAGCCCTCCGGGCTTTTAGAAGAGAGAGGATTCGCTTTGCCCTTGGGAAGTAGAAGGTGTTTTGCAGAAGGTGAGAGCTGAGCTGGCTGTTGAAGGATGGATAGGGCTTTTGGCCTGTGGGAAGAGAAGGAGAAAATTCCAGGCAGAGGAAACATGGGCAAAGGCCTGGAAGCAGGAGACATGGGACGTGTTCACTTGCTGGTGGATATTTCTATTTGACCTGGGAGTAGGCTCGTGTCATAGCCGGGGGCCAGATGGTGTATGTACTCCAAGGCAGAGAGGCTTGGACTGAACTGTGTGGTTACTCCAGAGAGCTACTGAGGTTTATTTAGCAGGAGAATTGACATGCTCAGGAGTCAGGAGGCCAATTAAAAGACAGGAAGTAATCAGGACCTAGACTTTTTTGAGTAAGGAGGAGATGGGTGTAAAATTATTTAAGGAATATATATAGGATGTGTGTGTGTGGCTCAGTGAGAGAAAAATTAAAGATGAAAGTGAGGTTTCGGAATGAAGGGACTGGAAGTTATAGCCCTATTAGCAGAGCTGCAGGTAGGGTTAGGGAGTGAGTGGTGCTGAAGAACTGAAGGACTCGGCATAGACTGCTGAGTGCAGCTTGCTGAAGAAGCGAAGGCAGGAAAATGCCTTGAAAGGGACAAGAGTCATAAGAGAAGGTGCTATAAATTAGTGAGGCATGAGCTTATTTACAGGATAAATGGAAAGAAAGAATTTGAAGGGGATACACCTTAGTCCAGTGCACTATATTTTGAAACCATGGTACTGGATCAACTTCTCCCATGATCTAATTTTCACTGACAGCTCTGTATACTCACTAGCCTTCTTTCTCTTCTAGAAATCCCAGTCAGTATGTTCTCACCCCATACGGACCTGCGTCCTGAGATTGCTGCTGATGCAATTAGGACTTTAATGAATCAGTTGGAGAAAGCAGGTGATCACAGTTTTCGTAAATCTTGGCAAGTTGTCTCTCACACCCCAGATTTCCACCAGGAAGACAGCACGTCTCTTCATTGACCAGGACACACGTAAGCCCCGCTCAGCAGGGAGTCACCCAGTATCATGCGGTGTCTCTTCCTTCCTTTGCCCAATTACAGATTTCCAAAAACTCCCCCGGGGCCTGTGGATCATGCTTATTCGTCTGTGGAACACAGGCTGCTGCTTATTCTCTTTTAATACTTTAATTATGCCATTGATACTTGAAAAGAGGTTACGACATAATCAGTCAAATTATAATGCCACACTTCATTTGAAAATAAAAACTGGGAGTTGTAATTTCTGAGGATGGAAGAGTAGACAACAGGAACCGTCAGACCACCAGTCCCAATTCTTCCACTTTCTAAAGTGTGAGTTTAAGCAACTTGAGTAACATTTCTGAGCCTGTCTATTTTTATACCAAGAGAAGAACGCCTTCTGCATCATGCAGTGTCGCAGTTTGGCTCCTTTAATGTTTTTTACGTAGCATATGCTGGAAAACTGGAGAGCATGCTCTTGTCTACTTAGTATCTGGATGATCATGGGACCCCCATGTTTTATTTTTAGGAGATTTAGTTCATTAATTGTTTTTCTGAAAACTCAGTGCTTGTTGTATTGTCGGCAATTTTCCTAATATTCCTCACTGAATCCGTGGAAAAGGATCAGGTCTTCCAAAGAGGAGCTTACTTAGTCTTGTAACGAGTCGGCCGAGTAAGTTGTCCCTGAGTGTGGGTACTGGGGCTTGAGAACAGGGATGACTGTGACCCTGCCACGGTTTGATGGGTACTTCAAGGCACAATGAAAAGGAGGTGGAAGTTTCCGGTTGACTTTGATTCAGTTCCCACCTGGTCCTCAGGTAGGCCTACCGCACTGTGGATAGTGAAGGCAAGACAGATAAAAGTGAAATGGTGTAAAGTTCAAATCACATTCGAAGGCCGGCTCTAAACTTAGATGTAGGAAACATTTCTGTGCTTTTAAGTAAAAAGTGTCGTTCTACGTAAGAGGTCCATTTTTTAAATGTCATATATTAAGCTCTCTGCCCTTAATGTGCCACTTTCTATGTCTGTTGCTATGTCTGCACAAAAACAAACTGATGAAACGCTAAGTGGTTACATTTGCAATCTAACTGAAAATGAGTAAATATGAGTTGCGTTAATTCATAATCATTAAAGTAAGCATTGGCAACCCTTAGGCGTTCCAATTCCAAGATCTCACGTTCACAGTTTGGTCTCTTCCTGAGCGGTCCCCAAGGCCCATGACATGTTATAATTTGTAAAGAGGACAGTTCTACTTACCTCAGAGGATTGTTATAAGGATGAAATGGATAATGTATGTGAAGTGCTTGGCACAAATCTGAACCAACATGCTGTTGTGTGACAGCTGGCCCCTTAGCTATTCGGGGAGCCTAGGGCTCTGCTCAAAACCCACATCTCAATTAGCAATGTTCCTAGTTTTGGGATTCACAGAAATCTTGGGAAATATCCCAGATGTCAAGGATTTGCTCATAACGTAGATGTTGCCTTAACAACAATGAACATTTTAAAGTCCTGTAACAGCTGACATTTACATTCGCAAACAGCAAAAAGATCCAGTTATGAATCTTGGCTTCTCTCCAGTCTGTTACAGTCATATATCAGAGGATATTTGGACTATAGATGAGTCTTATTTGATAGATTTTCTTGAGAATATGCTAGTAAACTAATTTAAAAGGGATATGAGCAATCTGAACATTACATTCTGCATGGCGTTCCAAAGATAATAGAGTATACAAACACCAAAGCCATTTTACGTCAAATAAACATCACTTCCACTGGGAAATGAGTGTGAAGAGTGTGTGTGTGTGTGTGTGTGTTTCTTATAAGCTGCCTTTATTATCTATAAATAGAACTGCCCAGTGTGAGAAAAAAATTAAAAGGAACTAACCAGAGGCAGGATGTATTTTTTTTTTTATCCTGTTTTTTTCAAAAACATTGAAGCAGCTTTTGTAACCCAGATGCAAAAGAGGTCACTTCTCATTGTTTTAACACCTGCTGCCTTTAAAAATGAACATGATTTCCACGAGCCATTGATAAATTCAGACTTAAACCTACCTCTTTTGGATATCTTGATAATACTTCTGAATAAAGAACACTTGTCTGTCCAATTTCTGTTTTCTTTTTTATAATAATTTGGGTCTCATACCATTTCCACCTCTTGCTATTTTGTTTTCACAATGCTTATCATAAAACAATAGTTTTGGTAGAAACTAACTGGGTAGAAAGCTAATTGCAAATAACAGCTGCATTGTTCATAAAACAAGAGTGATACATTTAGTCAGTCATTAATGAGACATATTTAAAGACGTGAATTGCCCATAGCCCAGACTATGTCAGCAAGATGCAGTCGCAGAGCAGAGAAAATACATACTTACTCTGTCAATTCACCGTCGTATAATTGTTGCTGTTTTTTTTTTTTAAATTGGTCAGAAAGCTATTAAGAATTTTTATGTGCTCGTTTCTTCTTCCATCTGCCTTCCAGTTGTCTTTCTTCTTGTGTTTCTCTGCTTATTCTTCCTACTTTGGGACCCGATATTGCCTTACACCAGTGGAGCATTTTACTGGGTTGGGACCACAGGGCCCCCCACAACCCCTCAGAATGGGATCAAGCCTGATTTGTTGACTCTGTGAGGCATTTCCCCGCTTCAAATCGGTTTAGCCTGTTGAGGCCATTTGGAGAATTCAAATAGAAAGCTGTCTACTGCATGCTGTCTGCCTAATGTATTCCCAGGGAGTTGTTTACTGTTACTTTTCATGCTAAGGAAATTGTTTCAGACTTTTTAGATGTCCTAATACATGAAATGCAGATAAAAATAATAATAGCTACAACTTAAAAAAAAAGACAACCATACCTTTTTATTAAACTGTAATGTGCAGGCAGAAAAGCGTACAAATCTTAAAGTTACAGCGTATTGAATTTTCACAATTTGCAAACACCCGCAGTTCAAGAAACAGAAAGATAGCAGAATTCTAGAAGCTTTCCTCGTGCCCCTTCCTAATCTTCACCCTGACTCTTCTCCCCATACACAGCCGCTGCCTGGCTACCAACACCAAAGTTTAATGTTTCCTTTAGAAAGGAAAAGTTTGTATGAATGGAATTATACAACGCATATTATAGTGGGTCTAACTTCTTCCAACCTTGTGATTGTGAGACTCAGCCATGGGGTTGCAAGTAGATATTCTCATTGATCAGAAGATTTTCTCCTTTATTTTGCTAAATTTATTGATTTTTGAGTGCATGTCTGGGATAAACATCAGGAGGCCCTGCTGTATCATCCACTGCTAAATTTTATGTGCTAAGATGTTGAGGATTTTTGCATCTGTGTTCATGAAGGATATTGTTCTGTAATTTTCTTTCTTTCAATATCTGTAACAGATTTCATTTTGTTTTAACTTTATTTTTAAACTAGTGTTAGATTACAGAAAAGTTACATAGTTATATAAGGGACTCCTATATACCCTATCCCTTCCCCCTCTCACATCTTCCCCTATTAATAACATCTCACATGAGTGCGGTACACTTGTTACAACTGATGAACCAAAACTGAAGCATTGCTGGTAACCAAGGTCTATAGTTCACATTATGGTTTACACTTTGCCCTGTACAATTTTATAGGCTTTGACAAAATGTATAACGGCCTGTATCTGTCATTGCAAAATCATGCAGAACAATCCTAATGTCCTAAAAATGCCCCATGTTCCACCTATTCTTTCCTCCCCGTCCCCTCAGAACCGCTGGTGGCCTCTGTCTTTACATCAGTGTTACAGGTTTACCAGGTTTTATTAACAGGGCTACGTTGATCTCGTAAAATTAGGTGGGAAGTGTTAATTTTCCCTTTATTTTCTAAGAGTTTGGTAAGATTGGTGTTATTTTCCCCTTAAATGTTCGATAGAATTCACCAGGGAAGCCACCTGAGCCTGCAGGTTTCTTTGTTGGAAGGTTTCTAATTAGGAATTAAATTGGTTTCATACATAGCACTATTCAGATTTTCCATTTATTCTTAGCTTTGGTAAGTTGTATGTTTCACATACAATCACAACATTTCATAAACGTGGTGGGATTTATTACATTAAATCGTTCACAACATTCCTGTACTGTCCTTTTAATATCTATAGGCTCAGTGGTGAGCTCCCCTTTGTCATTCCTGAAATTTGTGATTTGTATTCCCCTTTTTTCCTGGATTTGCCTTGCTTGGGGATTGAATCATCCAGGAAGGACACGTTGAGGTCTTAACCTGTGTCCCTGTGGTGTGAACCCATTTGTAGACAGGACCTTTGAAGAAGCTGTTGTTAATTAAGGTGTGGCCAAACCGAATGAAGGGGCCCTTCATCCTTACGGGGGGAGACATTCAGATGTAGCCAGTCAGTAGAAACCAGAAGCCGTAGATGCCAGATGCCAGCAGAAACCAGACGCAGGCAGAGGAGAGAGAGAAGGCCAGCACCATGTGACACTGGATGGCGGGAACTCTACAGACTTCTGGAGAAAACAAGTCCTGCCAATGCCTCGGTGTTGGGCACTCTAGCCCCCAGTGCCACGAGTCTGTAAATTCCTGTTTCTGAGCCCACAGCAGCCCCGGAAAAGCTAAGACAGGGTTTGTCATTTTCATTCAAATTTTCAAGGATCCAACCTTTCATTTTATTAGTTTTATTTCATACTTGCCTCATATATTAGTTATTTGTTGCTGCATAATAAATTACCTCCAAATTCTGTCGCTTACAACAACACATATTTATTATCCCACAGTTTCTGTGGGTCAGGAATCTGGCCATAGCTTGTTGGGGTGCCTCTGCCTAAGGGTCTCCCATAAGGCTGTGTCATCTGAATGCATCTAGGCTCACGCACACGGCTCTTAGCAGGATTCATCCTCGAGGACTCTTTGCTGGCTGTTGGCCTCTCCAGTGGGCAGTGCACAAAATGGCAGCAGGCTCCCGTCAGAATGGGCAAGTAAGAGAGAGCACGAGAGGGTGAGCAAGGCAGAGGCCAGAGTCTTTGTGCAACCTAACCTTGGAAATGACCTCCCAACCTCGCCTGGAAGTCAGACACTAGGCTCAGCCCACACTCAACAGGAGGAGATGACACAAGGACACAAAGACCAGGCAGGAGATTTGGGGGACCATCTCGGGGGCTGCCTTCCACAGCTCCTTTCATTTTTATTGATTTTTGCTCTTGCCTCCTTAGTTCTTTCACTGATTTTTGTTCTTACTATTTCTTTCCTCCTACTGGTTTTAATCATGCTTCCTTTCCTAACATCATACGTTGAAGACTTCCATCACTGATTTTAAAACTTCCCCATGTCTTCATGGAGACATTGGAAGCTTGGCTGGGTTAAGGGGTGAGGGGATCCTCCTCTAAGCCTTGGACTCTAGGGCCTGGTCCTTCCTGCTGAGGCACAGCCTTTAGGTCATCCAGATGCTCCAGCCATTAGCAACCTCTCTTCACTCAGGCTGAGCCAAACCATCACCTCCTAGCACTGCTCAGCCCCTGCTGTCTGGTCCACACCCAACCTGTGTAGGAAAGCCTTGTGTTTTGATTGTATTTTGTTTCCCTTTTCATGGGCAGCCCAGCCCCTTGCCAAGCAATGAGAAGGAATCCCCACAAGACTTGCTGGCCACCTCTCCTTTTCTTTTCCCTCACGTTGCTTCCTTCTCTTCGGGTCCTGCCCCATAGGTTGCGCTCTTTCAGCAGCCTTGCTCTATGGTATCTGTGGAACTGCAGCTCCCTGGTCTCCTGAGGTTCGAGTTCCCACACAGGTGGGAGATTGTTCTCGGGGAGAGAGCCGCAGGTCTTTCCTCTTTTCTCAAGTCCTGTGCTGCCTATTGTTGGAAAATGCCAGAAAAACAGTTGATTCATTTATTGTGTCCAATTGTGTAGTTGCTTATGGTCTCGTCGCAGTTCATTCATTAGGGAGGCACCAGAATTATTATTTTTAAAAATGAATCATTCCCTTTAGCTGTTAGGCTCTACGGTAACGATAGATTGTTTCTTTACCAGATACTCTTCATACTTTCTGCTTCAAATCTATTTCTTTAAAACTTGTTCTTTGCATGCCTCAGTGACATCTAGATTTGATGACACAAGTAATAACTATAATACAAAGTTGTTGTATGAATAATTTGAGAGCTACTTCTAACTTAAAGTCAAATCTTGTTGTGAAATGACACTAAATACCATTTTCTATTATAACTGAAGGGTTCTGTTTTTTATTATTCAGAACAGGAAAGAAACCCTTTTTTTCTATAAAAAAATCTAAGTGTAATCTAAAGTAGAAATGTATCATAAAATAAACATTTACAGTATAACTTCTGTGCAGAAAAGTGGGTCCCCTTGAGCCAGGCAGGCTTCCTGGGAGGTAAACGCTAGTGGTTCTTACGAGCAGGGATAATTCCATCAGCTCTTCTCATGTACCAATGCTGGCATTGGACACAGTTCAGCTCTTGATTTCCCACCCTGTGTACACGGGACAAAAATTCATCCCTTTTAAAGTTTAGCTTCATTTTTGGGCATTTTTCATTTTTTTCTTTGGGATTTCTCTTTATGATTTCAAATTTAAGGTGAACTGTTGGAAATCCCACTTTGTTTTGTCCTCATGGTGTTTGACTTCTTAGAAATGTGACTCCAACTGGGAGTGCCTCCTCCAGGCTGGGAGTGGTGGAGCTTCTGGCATTCCGAGGATTAATAAGTATTGGCTTTTCCGTCAATGTGCCCCCCAGGGCTGGGGCAGCTGTGGAGCCCAGCCAGGGTGAGGCCAGCTCCATCACATGGCTGCACGCCTATCTTCCTGGAGAGAAAGGTCCAGCCAAGCGCGGCTCACACCGCATCCGCTGGAAACCACGCGGTCCCAGTGCCGTGAGAGCCAGCCTGCGACCAGGGTAAAATGATGGACGGCAAAGGTGGTTGGTAGCGTTTCTAGCTCTGCTCTGGTCACCACACACAACAACTGAGAAAAGACTCCTCTCTGCTTTACCTAGTATTCAGTTGGTGGCCGGGGCTACGTTAGGGAGACATGAAATCAGAATTTTAAAATTCTGGTGACTCTAGAAACCAGTCTACAACAGACACCACTATTGAGTCTTACATTTAAGTTCAATGTTAATTGTACACTCAGATATCAGAAGTTCATGTGAAAACGCTGGGGGTGGGGGTAGATTCCCTGACCATATAATTAGCTAGAGAGGAAAAGGGGTCAGGCAGCAATAATAGATGTTCTAGAAGGTGATGCTTGTCTGATAATAAATCACCATTGAAACCTATAAGAGAAACGGCGTGTGTTGAAATTGGTGGGTCAGAGAGGGAGGCAAACGAGGCCCGAAGGCCTGTTTTTGATGTCATCCTGCAGACGCCGTGAAGGGCATGGTGACTCCTGTGCTTCTGTGAAGATGAAAGATTCTACTGAATGGGAAACCCTAGGAAATGGGGTGAAGGACAAGGCATGGCCCAGGGAGGGGCAAGGGGCTTGATTGCTTGGCTTAAGGACAAGGCTCCAGGAGTGGTCCCGTTTAGCAACTTTTGTGTGACAGGGTGGGTGGCTGTCAAGACATTGTAAGAACCAGACCCCGAGGCTTTTTGACCGAGGGCCTCGCTTTCCTTTTGTGCCTGCTTCTGCACCCCTGGCATCCTCCTGGGCTGGCTCCCCTGAGGCAGCACCTGCAGGGGCCTTGTCTCTGGCGACAGCTTGCCTCTTTCTAATCCTAGTCCCTCGGGCCCCTTGGCACCGGTGCCCTGCCCAGAGGGTTACATGACACTCACATTGACATTCTAACCCTATAGACGAGGTCCGTATACCAGGTGGTTTGCAAGACGTGAACAGGGCTAAAGCTACCTAGCTCTTACCTAAGTTAACTAGCAGGGATCTGGGAGAAACATCTCAGTGTAAGTCCATTTATTTGGATTCCAGGGCAAATGTTTCTACACTTTCTCTCTGATCTAATTTTGTGAACACCTGCCTCCCTAGCTAAGCGCCCCCCCAGGCCCACAGCTGCCCAAGACAAGGGAGCCACATATACCTGCTCTTCTGAAAAGGGTGCTGCATCTGCAGGGGCAGAGGCAGCTCCTCTGACCTGCACCACCTGCCACGTGCCAGCCTGTACAGGTGAAGAGATGTTGGCTTTGCTCATGGACTCCAGCACCTGGGCCCCTGCCCGTCCCGGTCGCTCTGTTGTCCCTGGATGGCGGGGGCCCCCCAGTGCTATCTCAGGGACTTGCGACCAGCTTGCATCCTCTCTGGAGGGGCAGCTGCACTGGACTCAGGCAGGATGCTGCCCAGTGTAGAGGGCTCCTTCCGCTGCTTTGGGGAGTACGGTGGGGACTCTGGTCTCCTGGTTTATCCATCCTTGGGTTGCTGGGCATTTTGCCCCAGGCCCATAGGTTACTTCTTCCACGGTTTGTTTCTAACACTGCTTATGTTGAGTCCTTTCCCTTCTCTGGTTTCCGTGTTCGGCCTGGCCCTGTTTTCTGGCTCTGGCCATAACCCAGTCTGATACACTTACCTGCCGAATTGAAGCCTTTGAGTTCACCGATAGAGAAATGCAGTGGTCTAGGGTGAGGATAAAGTTCTGTTTTCTACAGAACCAGAGGTCACTGTAGAGTTACCTCTATTTCTGCCTGTTTTGAGGCCTTGGATGGATTAGAAAAGGCGCTGAACTGGGGTTGCCTTTCATTTCTTTTTGTCATTTAGAAGCTTTATTACCATTGAACCATGTGATGGATACAGAGCTTAGAAGAAGTGAAAGGAGAAAAGAAATAGTCAGATGTGAAGAAAAGGACAAGAAATTTTAAAAATGGGAAATGGATAAAAATCATGAAAAATGTGCTCTGTATTAGTTTTCCACTGTCGCCTGTCAAATTATCACCCGTTGAGTGGCTTACAGCAGCATCGTCATCTCGCAGACTCCATTGGTGACGGTCGCCATGCGGCTGGGTCCTCGGAGCAGGGTCAAGGTGTCAGCTGGGTTGCTGGGGTCTCATGTGGAGCTCAGGGTCCTTCAAGCTCTCCAGTTAGTTGGCAGAAGAGGCTCCCTGCCGTTGTGGGACTGGCCCTCCAAGCTGCCATCTCCCCCACTAGGCTCCAAGAAGCCACCCTCAGGTCCCAGCCACACGGCGGTCTTGGCCTTCAAAGCCACCCGGAGACCCCCTCTCCAGGCTGCCACTGTGGGGTCTACTCTAAGGCAACTGATGGAGGAAGCAACTACCCCATCGGGGCAGGGGGCTGGGAGCCCTCTTAGACTTCTGCCTGCTCCTGCTATAAAGCAGGTGGTCTACGCATATTTGCGCTAATGAAGAATATAATGCACAGTTGCTCCTCGGGAGATGGCTATCCCAGTGGTCAGCCGCTGTGCAAGGGAGATACTAGCCCCAAACCTTTCTCCTACGTGGGATTGTCGGGAGGCTGATGGGCATCAGATGTGAAAAATCTTTGCAAAACGGAAACTGCTCTGTAAAGGTGAGAATTTGAATGCGCGCACGTGTGTGCGTGTGTGTGCAGTTACATTTTCTACACTGAGTGCCTCCTTCTCCATGACTCCCTCTTCCCCATCCAAGGTGCACCCTTCACCATTTCAGGGTCCATTTCTCCTTTGCTTCCTTTAGGTCTTAACACCTTCCTCGTTGTCTTGTCATTTCTTTTGTCTTTGTATCTCTTTCCCGCAAGTTTAGAAACTTTCTAGCGGTAGAGTTTGTCCCTTATGCCCCTTTGCACTCACGGTAGTTTCATGCATAAATAAAGGGAAAATGATGTACTATAAAGGCAGCAAATTATGAGACTGAGTAAAGTCGGTGGGGCATGGGGTGGGGTCTGCCGGGGGGCTGCCACGGTGCTCTAGGGTCCCGGTGACAAATCTTGCCCATCTGGTTCCTTTAGCGAGTGATTGAGGGCCTGTAGAGAAGCAGGTGAGTGATCCCAAAGCGGGGCTAATCTCCAGGGCCTCTACTTTCTTAAATATGCTTCTTTTTAAAATAATAACATACTCCAAAGAGCAGTGTGCGAGGCTTTCATTAGTTCAACTATTTTGAACTAGTTTCCCCTATGTAAAAAAAAAAAAAAAAGATACCAAACTCAAAACGCTTTAAAAGTTCTCAGAAATAACCAGTGCAGGCTTCCCCGGTTTGTGGGTGGTATCCAGTGGTCTTTGACAGAAACCATTGGCAGATACCATCCACTTACCGAAGGCTGTATAAATTGCCTCCCCAAGAGCTGGCAAGAAGGCTTATTGCTCATGGCATAAAATAAATACTCTGGACCGAGTAACCTAAAGCTTCTCGATGAAGGAATTGTTAGTGGCACATTGACCCGGCGTGAACTTGTAACACGTTAAGAGGCATTATTGATTGCTTTTCTTGTCTTCCAGACTCAGAGAGAGTTACCTTTTACTTAAACGTAAACACACCAGGCATGCTTCCAATAACAGCTGTCAACCACGTCTTAGCCTAGACTAAAATCCCCCCTTCTCTAGGTCTTTTTGACACCATGCTTAAGAGTAAACTTGTACGTGGATTCTAATAATGGTGAGTACTTGGAAACTCAAGCTGTTTATCAGACTGGGGCTGTTTCTTATCTCCTTGGTGAAAGATTAACCAAAACATGCGTCAGAGCTACCACATGTTTTCTTTCCCAACACTGAAGACTTTTTCTAGAGAAACAAATTTTAATTCTCTTTCTTCTTGGCCAGGCTGAGAACTTTAACTTAATGACACTTTGTGGACCAGGGTCATAGATGATGGTTTTAGATTTTCAGCTAAGAACAACTTCTGTCCTCATTTTCTGCAGTCTTGCCTCTTGCAATACTTCATTCTTAAGTGACCCTCAAAGGCTAGACGTCTCTCCAGCCAGCCCACATAAACCCCCGAGGGATGTTTTCTTTACTTTTTTAGATTATAAATGGCAGGAAAACCAACTCAAGTTAGCTTAGATGAAAAGAGATGTTTATTGGCTTGCAAAACCGAGAAGGCTAGGCTAACACTGCCCATGCAAAGCTGAACCCAAGGTATCCTTTCTTGTTTGCAGACACTCGCATCTCATCTTTTGTGACCAGATTCTCAAGCTCTGCGTGGTGGCCTTGGAGAGGACACTTTTCCGGCTTATCTCGACTTGGCCATGTTTTTGCCCAAATCCAACCATTTAAAGAGTTTTAGGACCTGTATAGTATTTCCCTTCGGATCGCTTTCTTATGTTTTTGTGTGTGAATTAACAGATCTTTTCCCCAGTGTGATTGGAAGGGCTGGGTTCTGGGGTACCTTTTCTGTTTTCCTGGGCCCCAGGAAGTATGCTAATGGCTTATGTTATTAGTGATTGGAAATAACACTGTTTGACGGGCAATTCATACTTTTCTCTTTCGCTGCTTCAGGCAAATGGAAAACGTTTTATCTTAGAGTTACTGCCTGATTTCTTGGAGGAGGGTCTAATTTCTTTGAATTAGCATATTAGAAATAGAGTTAGATTTTTTGCTCCTCATCTCTGAATCGTCCTGGAACGGCCTCTTCTTCCAGGCATAAGAATATAGAATATTCCTAACAAATATTAGTGTGATGACTTCCCAGCAACAAACTAGGGAGAGAACACTCACAGTCTAAAATGCACAAATGCTCTAAAATCGTTGCCATCAGGAGTTATTAAAAAAATTAGCATGTGTGATTTTTCATGTATTCACACTATAAAATCTGATCCGTGGTGCTGATTGCCTGTCTTTTTCCAGTTTCAAAGGCACAAGTAATGCATTTGGCTGGATTATTTAGTTTGATGAAATGAAATAAGGTCCCAAGCGTTAATAAAAATAATCTTTTCTATGCGACCAGAAAAATAGAACTGACAACCACAATGCAAATAAATGAAACCATTCTTTTTACTAAAATGAAAAGTATCTCTTTAACTTAATCAAATGAATTTAGTTCAGAGAGCAAAGAGGGAAATAGGTGCTGTTCTGTGTTTTCTTTGAGGCCTAAAAGTCTATGGAGCCTCTTCATTACACTCCCTTCTCTAGAGGGGCCTCCTTCAGACGGCGCCTCAACATTGGAGCCTGTTGTGCTCTGGAGAGAGGCAAGGAGAAGAAAGAGTAGGTAGGGGAAATGGAAAACAAAAAACAAGATGGCAGACTCAAGCCCAACCATATGGATGATTGCATTAAACGCAAATGGCCTAAACTCTCTGGCCAGGGAGTGGGATTAGAAGTGCCTGGAAATGTCTCGTACCTCCTCCTGGCTGAGTTTGATAGGGGAATCTGGGGCCATGTCTACAATCTACTGTTCTGATTTTTCTACTATGCCTCCTCCAGAAAGAAAAGCCTGGGATCACTTCAGACATACCCATAGTCTGCATGGCCCTCCTGCCCCTGCCAGTGGGACCCATAGAAATAGCTCAACTTGGCCTGGACCTGGGTTTCAAGCCTGAATCTACTTCCAAGAAATGACAAAGCTCTGGGCTAGGCTTCAGCTCTCTCTCCTCCCTGCGTCAAGTCACTCTAGATTCTTCACCCAGCTGTGACAGTATTTTCATTCAGGCTTGTTTCGAGGATAAACTAATATCAAATGGCTCTAGGCAGCGTGTTGTAGTTTACAGAGCACTTGTCATATATGTATGTACATATGTATATATAACTTATTCCTCATATCAATAGAGCAAGCATTATCATTCCTATTATTATTATATGAATCTTAACGTTAAGGTTATGTAGCTTTCTCAAGGCCACACAGCTAGTGAGTGGCTGAACCGGTACTTAAACCAGCACTTTCAGACTCTAAACCTCACATGACACGAGACAGAATTTCAGAAAGCTCTGAAAAGTACATCACCAGTGGGGCTCAGGAACCACTTGGCAAAAGGAAAAGAAACCACTCAAAAGAACCTACACAAAGACTAATTTGTTGGGAAGATTCAGGGACATAGTCTGAATCCAAGGTCAGCAAGACCTTACTGGGGCCACGAGTCAAGAAACACCACCCGGCGCAAACACAGCTTGCACTCTACCCAGGCCCTGCCTCGCTGGAGAGCTGAGCCTCTCGTCCCTGCTTCACTCTGCAGACATGTACCATTCCTCTTGTTTTCCTCTTGCCAGACTTCAGCTTTCACACTCTGGGTCTCTTAATCTGTTGTAAACACATGCAAGACAAAACAATATAATATACATTCTAATATATTATTTGCCAAAGTAAACCACAAGGCCATCTAAAGGGAAGTTATTTGTCTTAAATCATTTTTAATCATTTTTAAACAAGGTAAAATTACTTTTTTACACAGTGCTTCATCCCACATTCCACATATACATTGTCATCTGTTATTGCTCAAAATTTTTCAGCTCATTCATTTTTCTAATAGAATCTTCTCAGTATAGGATTTCTGTTATGTAGAATAATTACCTGATTCTTAACATTTAATATTAAATTAAACCCACTAATAAAAAATGGGTAGATCATGTTTTTTCCACAAGCAGAAATATAATCCGGAAAAAAAAAAAAAACAGCCCATAAAACAGTACAGTATTAATATTGTTTAGAAAGTTCCAGAATGGGTTGAGAAGATGGCAGAACAGATAGCAGTGCTAAGGGCCTCCCTCTCCGAAGTCTCTCTGTTAATATGTCAAAGAACATTTGAACTCAATCAAGAAGCAATGTTGAACTGGACTTGTTTCAGGCCCATGTACGATGCGCTTATGTCATCCATAACATGGAAATGGCTCCATAAATAGCTCTCTGGCTCCAACGTAGGCAGGCCCAGCATTCATAGCTTAGGCTCAGGGAAAGATGACATTAAAAACAACAGTGTGAACTTCCATATTCATTGACAGCTACACAAATTGATAAGAAACGCTTCTAGTTGTCAGTGAAATAAATGGTCCAGCAGAATAAATACAATTAGTAAATAAAGATAGAAAAATGTCCACCCCCATAAGCCGTCAAAGGACACAATACCCTCTCACTCAGGCAGTGAATATTTAGTGTATTACCATCTTTTTTCCTACTCCTGGGAATGCCGTCTAAGTGACGGGGCCGGGGTGGGGATAGAGCTGTACAAATTTATTTTCAGTAATTAGAAGCATTATAGCATTAGAAGACCAGCATCAATACTAGGTAAACAGCCAAACAAACTCAGGTATCCGCCCGAATACAGCCATAAATAGGTAACTTTGAGGTTTATTAGCAACACGAAAATATTTATATCAGAATTTCAAGTGAAAGCACTAAAAGCCATCAGAAGCTCAGCGCTGAACAGAGCAGGTTCTTAGAAATCAAAACATTCCAAATTCTTCAACATGTGCTGCTGGAATCCATAAGCTGGAAAATGGCCTGTGTAAAATGTGGTCTGTCTTCCTCTGGCTCTCGACACGGGTCGGATGTGGGCACAGCCGCTGAAAGGGACAAAGGCAGGCTGATTGAGGCCGGAGCCACAGCTGTAAGAAACTCCATGGAGCTCTGTGAAGGGCTCTGTGAGAGGAGCACAGAAGTCTTTGGAGAGAGGAAGAGTCCCCGGCCAGAGGTGAGCCATCAGCTCTGCAGCAGCACAGGAGAATGGGCTTGCGGTCGGCTGGATCAAGCCCCCCGCAGAAGACAAGCTCAAGGCCTAACCCCGGTCCTGTGGAGCCGTTTGTGAAGAGGACCTTGGAGATGGTATTAGTTCCGGTGAGTCGGGGGTGGGAGGTCACCCATTTGTAAATGGAACCTCTGGCGACGTCGTCGTCAGACTGAGGCCGGCCTGAACGAGGGCAGCCTTCCTCCACTATGCCTGAATCCTCTTAAGCAGAGGAAATTGGCCACAGAAGTGGAAACCAGACGAGAAGCCAGGAAAGGAGAGAGAGTTTTCCATGAGACAGACAGAGATGCAGCTACACGGTCTGCTGACACTCTGATTTTGGACTTCCAGCCTCCAAATCTGTGAGACAATCGATTCGTGTTGTTTAAGCCAATCAGCCTGAGGTATGTCAGTGTAACCCTTGCAATCTAAGATGGTACTGAAAACCAGGGGGCATTCGCAATAGCACTCGAATGTTTGCATTCCCGCATGTGGATTCATCACCAACATACATCCGCTTCATCGGGGTCCCTTGCATAATCTGATGCACTGGTTACCTGCTCGGGTCCGGAGTCCGTGCCAGCAGCCCTGGCTGCACCGGCGAGGGTTAACGGAGAGGCAGGGCCCCTGCTCTGAGATCATGGAGAAGTCACCCTGTCAGCACTCTCAGCTCACATGTGGCTTCCTATCTGCTGCCTCCCTCTCACTGTCTCCCTCTTTGAACTCCGACGGCTCTGCCTCCCGCCCCGCACTGCCCCCTCTTCCTTCCCAAACACCCAAAGCGCCTCCATCCAGGAAATCATGAACAGGGGCTGAGGCCGTCACTGCTGCATCGTTTTCTATGGATCGAAGGAGCTTAAATACAGAATACAAAAGGAAAGGAAACGTGAAAGCAAGCACTGCCTCTGCTCACTTGGAAGACAACCTTCTTGGTGTCTGTGGCTGATCTTCTCGTCCACTGCCACCTACGCAGCAGCTGCTCAGGCCGAGCGCCCAGAGGCATCGCGCGAGAGGCCGACAGCCGCCCGCAGGTGTGCTGAGGGACAGGGTGCCGTCCACGTCCAGGCGAGGCCAGCCCCTGGGAAGGGGGTCGCGGGCCAGGTGCAGTTCTGATTTCCTTTTGACCGCGACTCCTTTAACTCTTGCACTGCCAGCACCCAGGGTGGCGCCCTGTTTATTCCTCCTCTCTTTGCCGTTGAAGAACTGTGGGCCAAAATCCACTTCAGTGATTTTCCTCGTAGGTTGGGCTCCCCAGAAAGAAGTAAAGCCCAAGGCAAGCACTTGAGTGCAAGCAGATGATTTGGGAGGTGAGGCAGGGGGAAGAAGATGCCAAGAGCGTTCTCTTCCAGCAGGCTTCCCTTGTGGCAACTGGGGCTCAACCGTGCTGAGGCGTGCTGGGGGACGACGCCCTGAGTTAGCTCGCCCCCCGGCGAGGAAGCTGGAGGATTTCTCTTCCGAGCCCGTCCATCGCTGGTCGGGGCTGTTCCCAGCGCGTTCACTCTCTGGCACTTCTGGCCTGGCCCGCTTGATGGCACAGAGCACGCTCTCAGGTGAGGAGTGGCAGGTGTTGCTAGAGAATGCTCTTGGCACGCGTCGGAATAGCAAGTGCTGAGGGAGCTCAGGCAGGCACCGCGGGCACGCGCTGTAGTCCAAAGCAAGGTGATGTATCTGGGGACACTACCTTAACATCGTGGAACCAATTCAAGTCCCACTGAATGTGCAAACAAAAAGCTAATGCTTAGCTTCCGAGAGAAAAGAGCGTCATTCAGCACCTCGATCCTCAGTCCCCCAGTCTGAAAAACGAGGGCAGAAAAGTACATCATTTCTAAAGGTTCCTGGTTTTAAAAGTCTGGTGACACGACACCTTCTGATAGCTGCGTTCAGCATGGCTCAGTGATACCTGAAGGACGGAGAAGAGAAGTTATCCTCAGGCTCCCGTCCCCCTCCGGGCAAGGACTACTGCACAGGTGCTCACCCTGTGCAGCTCCAGGCTGGGTGTGTGGCACACCTGGCAGGTGTCACAGGCACCAGGACTGGCCTGGGAGCCAACGCCTGCAGGAAACTGGCTGCTCTCGCAATGGCTGGGGCGAAATGTGGGGTTCGAGAAGGAGCCTCTGACACTGCACCAGGCCCTTCAGTGTGTTCCAGTGGCAGGCCGTGGACTTCTTTGGTAGCTTGTGGGGAACCTGTAACTTTTTGTCTGGGGTAGGAAACATTGGTGACACAATTCAATTCCTGGATTTCTGTCCAGAGATCTTGTCCTGGAAGAATGTTCCAGCCTGGTAATCAAGAGCTTATCTGAGGGGAGTGGGTGTAGCTCGGTGGTTGAGTGCCTGCTTCACATGTGCGAGGTCCTGGGTTCAATCCCCGGTACCTCCTAAAAATAAAAAAGAACCTATCTGAGACTTTGTTTTCTCACCTATAACCTCAGCATGATAATCTATACTTTTCCTATCTCACAGGCCTTGGGGGAAATAATGCCATTTGTCAATCACTCTGCAAGTAGGAAAAGCCAGTCATCTATTGATCTGAACTACGCGGCAGTTGGAG
Organism: Cabassous unicinctus; assembly: GCA_029593785.1. Taxonomy (NCBI): domain Eukaryota; kingdom Metazoa; phylum Chordata; class Mammalia; order Cingulata; family Chlamyphoridae; genus Cabassous; species Cabassous unicinctus. The sequence continues at coordinate 25,970 of JAQZBX010004844.1, forward strand.
CAGCTGGTCTTCTCTAGCATTCTAGATACTAATTGTCAGGCACGTTCATACGCATAATCTTGGTTAATCCTCATGACAGCCCCTTCCTTGGCAAATGTCATTATCCCCCTTTTACAGATGATGGTACAGAGCCTCGAAGAGATGCAGAGCCTTGCCCGGGTCACAGAGCAAGTGAGCGACGCTGTGGGGACTCCAGGCTGCCTCTCATCTTAGCACTTGTCGCCCCAAATCTTTCTCACCACAGCTCGGGTAAAGCATCATCTCGCCAGGCAGCGACCCAGGGCAGGCCTTGAACTATGGGATTCTAGGGCACCTGCTGTCACCATGGGACAGCCAAGCAGCCAGCTGCTGATGGGGACAGTGTAGGAGGCCAAGGCCACTTCTAAGTGTGAGAGGCTTGAGGGGAGCAGCCTGAGACGGCAGGGAGGGCTTCGCTGAGCCCAAGGACGCTTAACCTGGCTCCAGGGCCAGACCTGAACCTCTTGAATGCATCTGTAAACTTGTGTGCATATGGGCATATGGCACTTTTCCAGGAAGCAGGTCCCTAATGTTTATTAGAGTCTTAACGATCCATGACCCGAAAGTTTAAAACCACTTCTCCAGGGCCATCCCAATGTAAATACAACAGGTTCAGGGCCTCCTCCTCACCTCTGGATACAAAGATGACTCACACACCCCATCCTTTGCAGTGGCTTAAATTCCATGGGCTTTTCTTTTTACAAGAACTGCTTTTAATTTTATCTTTTTATCTTGGTGCTACCATTATTTATGAGCCTATGCTAGTAATTTTCTATGGAGAACTGTAGGGAGGGATAATGCACAATAATTTTATGATCAAAGTACTCCCTTCCAACACTTTTATTCTTTTTTGCCCTTTTCCCACAAGGTGTAATTTCCTTATCAGATTCAGTTTTCTTTCTTTTACCAGCACATTTGCATGTTCTTTCAGGCGAGGGCCTGTGCTTCTTATAGGCAACCAGCTCTTGTCAAGCCCAGCTATGACTTTCAGTTGCTAGGCCAGGAAAATAAAAATAACCTATTAAGGAAGTGCTGATGTTTAAAGCAGGCGTTCTTAAAGAATAGTTCTTTTAAAAATAAATCCCCAAACAACTATTATCAAGCTGTTGTTCAAAGAGCTCTTTTTGTTACTAGTGTGAAAAATAATATAAATGGATCAGACTCCCTGTTCCTCGTGCAGTGTGAATAATAAAGGTCCGTGTCCCTACTGGTCTTTGATTTCTTGGAAACTTGCTAAACATTTGTGATGGAGCAAGGTCTGCGAAGTAGCAGGAGCTTTAGATGTCTCCTGAAAAGAAAAGCAGCACAGACACAAATATGACCAGAAGGATCCATCCAAATCAGAGAACTTTAGAAACCACCAATCAGGAGTATCAGACACGGGACATTCCAGGCAAAGACTTTAAAAAATTAGTCCTAAATATTCTTAAAGAGCTAAAAGGAAATATGGACAAAGAACTAAAGGGAATCAGGAAAACAACAGATGAACACAAAGAGACTATCAATATAGTGATAGAAATTATGTAAATGAAGCAAACAGAACTGAAGATCAGAGTAACAGAAATAAAAAATTCCCTAGAAGGGTTCAACAGAAGATTGGAGTTGGCAAAAGAAAGAATCATCGAACTTGAAGATAAGACTATTGAAACCGTCCAGTCTGAGGAGCAGAAAGAGGAAAGAATGGAGAAAAGTGAACAGAGCCCGAGGAACCTGTGGGTCACAATCAAGTATGCCAATATATGCTCTGAAGGAGAGGAAAGAGAACAAGGGGTGGAGAGAATAGTCAAAGTAATAATGGTTGAAAACCATTAATGGAAGATGTGAATAAACACATGCAAGATGCTCAACAAACTCCGGACAGGCTCAAATAGACCCACACCGTGCCATTTATAATCAAACCGCTGAATGCCAAAGATAAAGAGAGAATTCTGAAAGCCACCGAGAGAAGCATGTGTCACATATAAGGGAGCATCAATAAAAATTAAATACCGATTTCTCATTGCAAACTATGGGGGCAAGAAGGCAGTGGGAAGACATATTTAAACTGCTGAAAACAAAAAATTGTCAACCAAGAATTCTATATTCAGCAAAACTGTCTTTCATAAAACGAGAGATTAAGACATTCCCAAGTGAACAAAAGCTGACATCACCACAGATCAGCCCTACAAGAAAGGCTGAAGGGAGTTCGAGTTCTGCAGGTTGAAAGAATTGATTGAAGCCACACAAAGAGTAAAGATCCTTGGCAAAGATAATGGCATGAGTAGCTCTGAATACCAGTATTATTGTATTTCTTATTTGTAACTCCACTTTTTACTTCCCACAGGATCTAAATGCAAATACCTAAAATAATGATAAATTAATAGTTTGGGACTCATGTATAAATATGCAATTTTGTGGCAAGGACTGCATAACAGCAGGGGGACAGAGCTGTGTAGAAACCTAGCTTATGTATGCTATTGAAGTTAATTTCATATCAAAGCAAATGAGATTTTTATAGATTTAGCATGTTAAATTTAAACTGCATGATAACCACAAAGAAAATACCAGAGAATATGCAAACTCATAGAGACAGAAAGTAGAGTACAGGCTACCAGGGTTGGGAGGGCAGGGGTAATGGGAAGTTAATGCAAAATGAGTAGAGGGTTTCTGTTTGAAAGTGAAGGGAAAGTTCTGGTGATAGATAGCAGAGAAGGTTCATTGTGAACGTGATTAATTCCACTGAATAGTATGCTCTGAAGGGGTTGGGATGGGAAGGTTTCCCACTGTTTAAAAATAGGAAGCTACACTAAAGCGATAATGACAATCAAACACAATACATGATACTGGATGGCATCTAAAAAGGGAGGAAAAAAGGCTCAAAAGCACATTATTGGGACATAAGGAAAAAAATTGGAATATAGGCTGTAAGAGTAACACCAATGTTAAATTTCTTGAACTTGATAACTGCATTTAAAGTGGTTACACAAGTGAATAATCCTGCTCTTAGGAAATGCATATGGCAATATTGTGTGTTCAAGGTTAGGGCATGTGCGATCTGCTCTCGAATGTTCAGAAAATAGGTAGGTGATAGAATGTTGCAGCAAAGTTGGCAAAATGCTAAAAATGGTGGATCTGGGCGTGAGGACGGTATGTTGGAGTTCTCTGTGTGGGGTTTGTATTGTTTTTGATAACAGTCCCATCAGTTTAAAGTTATTTCAAGATAAAAAAAGTTAAAAAAAAAATTTAAAGTGTCACAATAGACAAGTGCCAGTGCTTTCTCCTGCCACAAAACGTGGTCAGGGAAGCACTCTCCTAGCCCTGAGCAGGTGTCCATCCTGCTGGGAATGAGCATCTGAATGGATGTGATTGAGTCGCCTTGTCGCCGGGATAATCTCTACTTAGGTTTAAATTGTGAATACTTTGAAACCTTGGCACTTCATTGAGGGACAGGCTGCTTGTCCCCCAGTGCCCACTGCAGATCTGCTGCTCTGTCCTTTCTGTGACTCAGCACATCCCCTGTATCCAGCCGGGGCTTAATGCTTGCAGAGGAGTGGATATGTAAGTAAGCAAGAGGATAGGCCTTGGTACCTCTTGGTGATGAGAAGTTAGGGCAGAGCAAGTGGTGTGCTGGAGCCCGCCCAGGACGGCCTGTGAGGGCTGATTGTGCTCGTCTTTTCCCAACTGAACGCTCAGCGATGTCACATGGGTGGTTTGAAACCAGCCACTGCGGGAGTATTGACACGATGGAAATGCGCAGACGCTACAAACCAGGCCTTTTTTTTCCTGATTTTTAAACAATTCCCACACATCACTGGGTGCATCCCCCAGCTGGTGGGGAGTCAAGGCAGCTACGGGTTGTCCTCATGTGCTCTTCTGGTGGGGAATGAGGAAAGGCTGGCGCTAGCCGCGGCAGTCGTTTTAGGGACAGGCTTCTTCCTGCGTTAGCCTGACTGCCTGAGGGGGCTCTATTAACTTGCATTGTGATGGAATCTCGCCTCGGAACTTGTATCCAACCTGCAGAGAAGGCTCCTAGTTAGTGACACGCCCTGGGCTGAGACCCACCCCCCATGCTGGCTGCCCTTAGGAGCGTTGGCACGCCTCTGCATGCGGAGGCTCCCGGCCTGAAAATAGTTGGAAAATTTCCCAACCAGCTTCAGCTCGATAATTTTCCTAGAGCCTCTGGACCATCTCTTGGGTCTTTGAGGCTATCAAACCACATTGGCAGCAAGAAACTGATTATCCCATTTACATATGTTTTGGGTTAGAAGGGAGTGGTACAGATTCTGTTGCGAGCAGCATTGTGCTATTTCAAGAGAAGTTGCCTTTCAGCTGGAATTGAGTTTACATATAACTGGAAAAGCCTATGACATTTCTTATCAACAGTGTAAGACTTAAGGAAAGCGATACTGACCTGGGACACTGCGGACACTGCTCGTGTCTGAGAATCCAACGTGGAACTTCTTCCTTTCATTTTGAAAGTGTCTTGTACAAGGTCAGCATATTCCAGGACTCCTGGAATATAATGCCATTGATTCTATTCCCTTTGGGGTCGTTATTTATCCATTTAGTAAATATTATCCAATTCCTGCTACATGCAGATGCTGTGATAGATATTGGGAGTACAAATGGTATAGGGTACTGTGGGGAGGCAGAGGAACAAAACAACCACATTAAAGTGTGATAAGTGCTTTACTGAACCTAAAAGGAAATCAGGGGTAGCTTTCTGGATGAGGTAATATTGGAGTAGGAAGTGATGAGTAGGAATTATCCAAGCAGATAAAGAAAGGGTGGCTACATCAGGCAGAAGGGAGAGAAGGTGCAAACCCAGAGCCTCGTGCCTTTGGGGATCCTGCTGGGATTCAAGGGGTGTGTAGAGGAGGAGCGGCAGGTGCAAACCTGGAGAGATGGGGTTCAGGTTTGGAGGGCCCTCGGTCATGGTAGCTGGAGGATATTAAAGGGGAACCACCTTGTGTCATTTTCCACTGAGACCCATGAAAATGGATGGCACATTCCAAAGTGAAGTTTAAGGCTATTGTCATGGGAAAAACAAAAACCAAAAACCAAAAACCAAAAACCAGTTTTATTACTCTTAACCTTTCACCCACACCTAGGGTATAAAAAAGGGCTTGGAGATGAAGAGATGATTTTGGGGAGCTATGACTGTGCTGTGAGCTCCTGGCACCTCCAAGGGGTGGAGGAGCAAATCCACGGTGGGGGGAAGAGAGGAAGGCGACCCCCCCTTGCATTAGTCAGGGTTTTCTCGGGAAACAGAATCAACAGGAGAGATCCGTCAATAATATGAGATTTTAAAAGAGTCTCTCACACAACCGTGGGGATGCACAAGTCCAGGCTCCACAGGCAGGCTGCAAACCAGTGGCTCTGATGAAAGTCCAACGAAGGGTCGTTGATGAGTTTCTGGGAGAAGTTGCCTGTCCAACGAAGAGCTGGGAAATTCTCTCTGAATGTTGAAATCACTTCCCCTTTTAAGCCATTCAACTGATTGGATAAAAGCGCCACCCATTGCTGATGCAATCTCCCTGATTGATGCAGATGTAATCAGCCATCCACGCAGTAAACTCACTGGTGATCGAAGTCCATAAATGCTCTTGTATTACAATTAGCCCAGTGGTGTTGGAACAAACATCTGGACACAATTACCTGGCCGAGTTGACACATTAGCCTAACCATCACACCCCTCCCACAGGAGGTCCTAACCCACAGCAGGGCTGGGCGGGCAAGGAGGCGTAAACGGCGAATGAAATTGCACATTCTGATTAAGCCATGACACTGGACACGATAATAACCAACTGGAACGGGCACTTTTGTTGCCTAAAGGTGACCAGAATAGTGATGGAGCTGACCTGGATTTCCTGCAGAGTAAGTGTGAAGGGACGTGGCTGCATCGCTGCAGCCATGCTGTGCTTGCTCCGTGTAATGGCTGCAGTTATGTGTAATGCCCACCCTGGGAGAAAGGTCTATACCTCCATCCAGGTATCAAGGGGCCCAGACCCAGAGAGGTTTTTTAACATAATGACATATAAACTATGTAAAAGTTCCCATTTTAGCCACTTCCCAGCGTACAATTAAGTGGTATTAATTATATTCCCAACGTTGTGCTACCTTCACCCCCACCCATCACCACAGCTTTTCCATCACCCCAAACAGAAACTTTCTACCCTTCCAGCATTAACACCCCATTCCCCACCGCGACCTCTATTCTGCTTTCTGTCTCTAAGAATTTGCGTATTCTGATTATTCCTTGTAAGTGAGATCATACAATATTTGTTCTTTTGTGCCAGGCTTATTTCACTCAACATGATGTCTTCAAGGTTCATCCGTGTGGCAGCACATATCAGAACTCCATTCTTTTTACCACGGAATGCTATTCCACTGTGTGTATAAACCACCTTCTGCTGATCCGTTCATCCATTGATGGACACGCGGGCTGCTTCCACCTTCTGTCTGTTGTGAGTAATGCTGTGATGAACATCGGAGTACAAGTACCCGAGTTCCTGCTTTCCTTTCTGTTCTTTCCTTTACAGACCTAAAAGTGGGATTGCTGGGCCATATGGTGTTTCCCCGTCTATCCTCTTGAGAAACTGCCAAACCGTCTGAGAGGTTTTACCTGCCACCACAGAACACGGGAGGCCCTCGCTTGCCTTAGGGATCATTAATGATGAGCTTTGTGGTTTCCGTGGCCTGCTCCGGTAGCAGGTGGTCTGACAGCGTGGCCCCGCACCTGGAGGGAGGGAGGCCAGTGAGGAGGCTGCCGCGGGAGCACAGGGCTGTACTTGGGCATGTGGAGTTGAGGGCAGATTTGAGAGCTATTTAAGAGACAGGAGCTGTGGGAACTTGGGCCTAAGCGTAAGTTAAATGTGAATGAAGATGACCCCGGGTTCTCCACTGAGCAGCTCAACAGACCAGGGCCTCCTAACTGAGCCGGGGGGCCTGAGGGGAGGAGCAGCTTCTACGGGAGGATGGCCAGCTCAGTCCAGGCGGCTGATATACCTCGAGGGAGGAGTAAATAAGTTTGGGAGAGAGATGTGGGCTAGATTTAGGAGAAAGTAGAGACCAAGTATAGGCGATTATTTTAAGAAATGTAGCTAGCAAATATGAGAGAACAATATGGATTATGTTTTGTAATTGGAGTCACGTGGGCATGTTTACAGGTGGTCTTGGGCTGCTGGTTTTACTCCAATGAAGAGAAGGCTGGTCTGCAGAGGGCAGGCAGAGTCGGCTGCATGGGGGAGACCGGTGGCCCCGCAGGAGCCTGGCGTCCCAGGGCTTGCTTCCCCTCGTTGCTGCCGTCGTCTGGACCTCGGCTGGCTCCCTTTGGGTTCTGTGGGAAGTCCCCCAGTCCTTCCTATGAATCTTTCATTTTCAGAAGCTTAAGTGAGGCTCAGAGGGCTTCCGTTTCTACCAACTGAGACTGTTAAGGCAAAGACTCTGACTTCCGGAGGCTCTGCCACCCAAACAGGTGGAGAATTTGTGCCTGGTTGTGTCACTCCCAGCTCCCAAGTGCACGCTCCGCTGGGTTCCACAGCCCCTCCTTTCCTCACCCTACCCGAGAACACCACTCCTGGGCTTTCTGCTTGATTCACCCTCTCGAAGGCCAGCAACCTCAATGTTTCTACTTGATTTCTGTAGCATTTTTCAAATGTCCATAGGTCCTTGGACCCCTCCATCCGTGTTGTACGTAAAGAGGCACGATGGCTATGAAATGCGTGTCATAGCCCACGATCATGGAGCCACGGTGCCACGGTGCCACGGTGCCACGGGCATATCGTAAACATTTAGATGGCGGTGTTCAAGGTAGGACAGTAAAGGTGGACAAAAGGTTAGGACAGCAGGGAGGAGTTAGTGGACGGTAAATCGTCTTTTCAGTCTGTCAGACCAACGCAATCACTCTGTCGTTTAATCACGGTTAAGCCAGCAAAGGTCAGGAAATTCGTCTGTGCCTGATATTCTGCCTCTCCTAGGAACACTTTTTGTCTTTCAAGAGTGAGAGGGGGATGGGGAATTCCATATGGACTTTAATCTCAGTACAACTTTTTAATGCTGTTATTTTACAACTTAGTTATAAAACATTAAGATTTCATGGTATATAATATGGAGTCTTTTCTCTCTGGAGACATAAAATAAAACCCCTGGGAATAAACTTTATAGCTATTATGATGAGAGTCCATTATGTTTTCCAAGCCAAACACTTTTATATTACTAGAAAGAGAAGTCATGTTTACTTATTAAATTATTTGCATGGTTTATTCTATTGTTGTTGAATTTCACATGCCTAAAACACACAGCATGATGAGAACTGAAAACCCCTAAGTTTATAGTATGTGAGAAAGGAAACGACGTTATGGCACAGCTGTTCTCTGGAGTTAGTTTTTAGCATGACTACAAAGAAGGGAGCCCTATTTTGACCACAGTGAGTTTTGCTTCCTTTTCAGAGATTCATTACATGTATTATCAAAGAAAGCACGCATCAGCGCTTTGTAAATTGTGAGACATAAAATTCCAGCAGTGCTTCATTGTTACACCAGAAGGTTCGTTCTGGCTAGTCTTGGTCACATGAGAAACCAGGTAGGTGGATGCGTTTGTTGACTGTGTGACCTGAATATCGCTTCTTCTTCAACTGTAGCAAAATGGGTTCCTTAACGATTGGCATGCTCAGGCTGGAAATCGGCCTCTCTCGGAGCTCATTCTGGAAGGACGGCTTCTCAGATTTGGGGTGCCCCCCAAGGCCTCTTACTTGCCAATGCCAGGCTCTCTCTGTGCCAGGGTTGTTCCTTTTTCTCCCACTAAATATTTAATAAAATGTTTTGATAGTTCTTGGTGGTTAGAGTGAAAATTAGATTTACAGGAGTAGGAACGTCCTCTGAGATTTAAATGATAACATCCGAAGATGAGCAGATGTCCACTCACGTTCCAGAGGGCACCAGACTTGAAGAGCCTCCTGACCAAAGGTTTTAACACAGGGCAGGAAGGGTGGGGGGCGTCAGGCGGCCTGGGTAGCGTGGAGAGGGCAGAGCTGGGGAGGCAGACCTTGGCAGTTTTCATCCAGACATGACCACTGAGCCAGGACTCAGTGGGATGTGGTCCCACGGCCAGAGGGACAAAGAGGGGCATTCCGTGGTGGGCTCAGGCAACCTCCTCCTCTTGCCCTGAATCCACAGGATGGGGTGAACTTCTCGTTACGTGTTGCCTCCCTGAGAACTCAGCATCCGCTGGCCCTGGTGGGGCGTCCCCACTGTAAATCAGTTCACCGTCGGCACACTGGAAAGGCACATTCTTTCTTGGTGGCATCCCCGGGGGGCGCAGTTCCAGAGCCTGCAAGACACATGTGGCTGAGACTTTTCCTCCACCTCCCGTAGAAGGCATCCCTGTCCCTGACCCGACACACACTGCCCTGATGGCAGGTGGCTGCCCCTTCTCCTCACTTCAGACCTCTGCAGTAACGATGCTAGGAAACGGGCAAAACGTATTAAAGAGTAAAGAAGGAGCTCAGAATTGCTTAGCGTCTCTCTGCCTGGAGATGACCGTTTAAAAATCTCACTCTTATTTTTAAACACACTTCAAATCATACAGTATACAATAAGCACAGCTCCTAATGAGAGATGCTCTGAGGAGTGGCCATTTGTCCCTCGATTTACCTTCAAAAGAATGTGTATCCCTTACAGACAAGAACAAGCTTCACAAATGTATGATCAGAGTTTGTTCAGATTTTCCCACAAGTTCATTATTTTCTTTACTTGCCCTTACTCTTACAGATCAGGTCTTTCTTTCTGCGATCATTTTATTTCTTCTAGAAGTAGAACCTTTTAAGAAGGCTTTTTGGTAGAAAACTCAATTTTTCAGTCTAATTTAAAAAAAATTTTTCACTCATTCTTGATGGATAATTATCTTGGGTTTATAGTTTTAGAATGACTGCTATTTTCTTTCTTCTGGTTAAAGACATTATTCCACTACTCCACTGTTGCAGCTGAAAAGTCAGATTTCAGTCTAAATGTCATTCCTTGCGGGGGGTGGGGTGGGGTGGGGTGGGTAATCTGCCTTCTCTCTGGGGCTGCTTTTAAAATCTCTTTAAAAATTTATGTAGCCATTTCTTATCTGTTATAGGTTTTTCCTTTGCTTTTATGTTTAGAAGCCCACAGCAAGATCTCATAAATATTTACCAAAATTTTAGTTTCCCTTTATTTGAATTTTAACTCTTCAATCTATCTGGAATTTATTTTGGCAAATAGTTACTAGGAGTCTATAGCCTTATTATTTTCTAAAATTTTAACCAACTATTTGATCATCATTTATTTAATTCATTCTTTCTCGCATTGATTAGAATAGCACCTTTACTAGACCTTAAAGTGATCCTCTTGAAACGCAAATTGAATCATGTCAGACACCTGCATTTGGTAAAGTTCCCTTGCACTTATGGGGGAAAAAACCCTTCTTTTCCGTCGTCAGTGCTCTGAAATTTCTTTTTCTCTCTCTGGGCATTGAGCTCCTTGTAGGTATTCTGCTTGAGATCTGTTGTGTGTCCTGAATCTCAGGGTTTGTGTTTTTCATCGATTTTGGAAAATCCTCAACCTTTTTTTTCCCCAATCACGGCATTGTCCCCATTGTCTCAAGTCTCTCCTTCTAGAAATTTAGTGGACAGATGTTAGCTCTTCCCGTTGCTCCTCCACGCCTCCCGGTCCTCCTTTCCATTTTCCATGTCTGCGTCTTTCCTATCTTCTTATTTCATAGTCTGTGTCCTGAAATTCTAAAATCTGAGGTTCTGCAGGTCAGATTCTACTTGTTGTTTCTGCTGACTTGATGCTCATTGTTTCTTCACGTGTTTTGTGATTTTTAGAAACTGTGAAGTCATAGTCGTGCATCTTCACCTCCAGGAGACTTTCCGGCCTGGGCTGACAGCTTTCTTCCAGAGAGGATTTGTGTTTGCTTCTGTCTGGCCCCTGGATGGAGGCCTACTTTAAACTCAATTCTTAGCCAAGATATTTTTGAAGCCCCCACGTGGTACAAGATCAGACCCTGAAGCCGCATAAGGTCTGGCCTCTTATTATAAATTCTCAGGGAATATTTTGTTCAACCTCCAGCCAGAACAAACCCCAGGCAGGCAAGATTCCTCCCTGCTCTAATGGGCCTTTCCATGGAGGGTGTGGTCCTGTGGGCAGGGGTCTCTGCTCTGACACTTCACTTACAGGAGCTCGCTCTAGGCTTATGTCGATGAAAACCAATCCAGCAAGAGCACAGCCTAGAGAGAGGACGGCATGGGTCCTGTGGATGAGAAGAGGGTGACAAACGGGCCTGCATGGCAGAGACAGCGGAGCATGTCCGAGCGGAGAGGCAGAGGTTGACTTCTTCTGACACAACAGCCAATAAAAATTCACATTAGCACTGTTCAGTGTTTACTTAGCTGTGATTTATATTTACTGGGTGAGTTTCTTGCCAACTAGCTCATTATTTTGATGTAATATTTATGTAATCTAAAGTTTCTTTAAAAATAAAAATTATAGAAAAAAAAAAAAAACGCCCCTCATTTACAAGTATCTAAAAAGGCCCATATTCCCATGTTGGAATAGAATTCCTAAAGGGGAACAAAGCAAGAGCACACATACTTAAACCATTCTCAAAACTTGCACTTGAGCATCTTTTGGTGGAAAATTAGAGTAGTTTGATTAAATAAAGAATCTTAATTACCTTAGTCCAAATTTGGAAGGAAATCTGAGACTGCTGTAGTGCCTTACTAGTAACCCATGATAAACTTTATGTAAAATGAGTCAAGCTCTTCTCGTTTCCAATAAAAGTGAGTTGAGATGCATTTTAAAGGCTGAAGTGTTTCCGTCCCATCTCTTTCTGAAGGAGGTTTGCAAGTACCTGCTTCCTCTGTGCCCACAACCCTCTCCTCCAGCTCTAGCTCTGCCAGGCTCCAGGGGGTAATCCTCTCCCCAGCTCTTCAGGCCTGGGGGTGCCGAGGGGTACTTCCCCACCTTTGATGGTCGCAGGAGGCCTTGCTACCTCTTGGTTTCAGTCAACCTGCCCACTTCTTTGCAAACAATCCACTTGTGAGGCCCTGCTTTGTCATCCCTTCTGAGTGGCCACCTGTTCCCTGCCCCTGCCAGGAGGGCGCCTCCAGGGACCCTGGCGCCTCCCCCTACCCCAAGAACACCGATTTCATCTCTGGGTCCCTGCACACGGCACCCTGGTACAGCTGTCCCTCCAGCAGGTCTTCTCAGCGAGATACTTGACCAACTGGTGGGCGGGCCTGGATCACCTGGAGGTAGGTTGCAAGTAGGTTTTCACATGCTTTACCTTTTGACCAACTCACAGTGGACCCTCGCTTGGTGCAGAACAGGATTAGGGCTACAGCCTGTGGCAGGAGACGTGCGTGGCCCGTGGCCCACCAATCCATGCCCTGCGCTGCCATGGCAGATACAGATCCTCGCTGTGCCCAGTACCCCCATGGGGAGAGTGCATTGAATGTGGACGTCGTCTCTGCTCGTGGTGGGAGAACTGGCTGTGGGCCATCTCCTAACCCGCTCATCTCTAGAGGACTGGTGGGTAAGGTAGTTCTCCAATCACCAATTTCCCCCGTGTGACTGGGAAAGTGCCCACCTCCCCAGCGCTCCTCACCTGACCTTTTGTGCAGGTTGGAGAGGGGCACTGCCTGCCTGGGGGACCAGCAATCCTCTCCATAAGCTCTCCTTGGATACAGGCGACTTGGTGGCCTCAGCTCCACAGCTGGCAGCCAGACGACAGCCACGTGGCCTCCTGCTCAGTGCCCATGCCCTGTGGCCACAAGAGGGGCTTGCTTTCCCTGGCCAGTCTGTGCCGTGGTGGGGGGTATGGGGAGGAGCGAGTCCTGTCCCTCCTCGTGCCTAAACCTGGGTGGAGGGGGCCATCGCGTGGGACCATGGCTTTACTGGACGAGGTCCCTGCGGAAGATGTCAGGGTGGTGGGAAGCGGCTGCCCACATCTCTGCAGTAAAATGTGTGCTGGCTGATGGCTTTGCCTTTTGAGGAGCTCCTCGCTGGAAAATTGCTTTGCTTTGTTCCAGGCTAGTGCTCCAGGCTCAGGGAGAGATGGCCACCCCAGACTTAGCTTGAGGTCACTTTGCAGAGAGCAGGTGACTCAGTCTCTAACCGAGGCTGGCAACACACCTGACGGCCTGGTGAGACTTGGGGCAAGGTGAGAACCTCTCTGAGCCTCAGGTGTTGTTAGAGGTTCCCTATTACAAAGTTCCCAATGTAAAATTAACAAACTGCCATAGACTACGGGACTGATTGAACAAACCATAGCCCACGTGCGCAAATGCAGAGCGGGAGAGGGACCTCCAGCCCCTCCTGACCAAGGCTGTCAGCCCCTCTTGCACTCCAAGAATACACTGCTCCCTCGATCACTACCCCCTAACCATACCAGGGAAAGAATTTGCTTCTTGGGTTCCCTACAGGCCCCTAGGTCCCACCCTGCTCTTAACCCCCCTCTCGCTGACTGACTTTCCCCCACCTATAGAAATACTGGATAAATTCACATCTACCCCTTCCAGGGGCGGGCTGAAGCCTCTTCTTCAGACCCCCTCTGCTGGGAGAACTCAATAAATTTTCTGCCTGCAATCATCAGTCTCCACATCCCGGTGAGCGCCGTTTTCACTAACAGGTGTAATACGAGGGTGTTAATACTTCTGTAGGGCTCTTTTCAGGGTTAAAAGAGATAAATGCAAAATGTCTGTCAAAAAGTGAATACTAGATTAGTATAATTTACTTATTATCGCTGTGTTGTTTTTATTGTTTTTAAAACCATTGGCTCTGCCAAGCAGGATGGCTGTCCCTATTGGGTCCCTCCACTACCGCTGCTGGAGAGTGCCCCTTCCCCACCAGTGCTGGCGCCCTCACTAGCCCAGGGGTCTCAGGCCCCGAGGGGGGCTTCTGCCCGCACCCCACTGCAGGTCCGGCTGGCCTCTCACCTGGAGGCGCCAAGCCTGCCCTACATCACGTCCCCCCACGGGGTGGGCTGGGGGGTCCTGGGCAGCAGGACGAGGGGCTACCTGAGCGTCCAGCCGCTTCTCCCTCACCTTCCTGGATTCAGGGCCCCTCAAGTGGGCCGGCGAGAAGCTGACCTCATGCGCTAGGCCCTCTTGCCCTCCAGCCCGGGCCGTCGAAGTCCCTCCCTTTCTCAGGCCCCAGAAGACCCCCCGCGGACTGGGAGCTGAAAGTGCTGCCCCGAGCCCCGGGGAGAACTCGGAAAGCACGTCCCCATGAGGGTCTGAGGCACCCGCAGACGGACACGGCTGTGCGAGCGCCCTGTGCCCTGCGGACTGGCCGGCTGCCGGCCCAGCGTCCAGACGCCCGCTGGCTCTGGGAACGCAGCAGGAGCCAGCAGGTCCTGTACCAATGGACCCAGTATAAAAAGAGGCTCCCGTGCCCCCTGCGTCCCCAGAAGGATACCTTCTAAAAGGCAACCTGGAATATCTGCAAACAATGAAACATGCCCTGGGCTGTTTTAAAACAATGTACCTCTCCTTTCCAGTGTCATCAGCATTTATTTCTATTTCCACACAGACCCTGAGCTGCTTGGGTCCCTGGGCCTTTGGTTCGCTAAGCCTTGAGGCTGGGGCCACTTCAAGGCTGCTGGAGGGTGGTGTGAGGCTGCTTTGCCCCAACCCAGGGAAATCCCAGTGGCTCTGAGGCAGGTTAGTACAGGGTAACGGAGGAGAAGACCCCACAACATGGCTAACAACAGCGTGGCCGGCAGACTGCATGGCTGCAGGGCCTCACTGGGACCTTGAGTGTAACCCTGAGGTCCCGGTTTCTCTTGGGACCTCCTCTTGACCCCAGATAATCTAAAAAGACCTCGTCATTGGTCCCCACCATAGGTGGGGTAGCCAGTACCAGCGGGGGCCCCTCCCCTTAGCATTGACAAGGGGGAGGAATAATAACCACACGAGGCAGAGCTTGCTCTCTGCCTAGAGGGGCCCGCACCAAATTTTGGTGTGCAATTCCGCCTTTCTCTCCCATTTACAGCAAGCTCTGTTCTTTCCCCATTTCCCAAATAAACTCTTTTTACTGGCCTAACTAAACTGGCGTGTTCATAAATTCTTTTATGCATCATAGCCAAGACCCTAGAGGAATCCAACGCTTCTCCGTCTTCAGCTCAGAGGCTCCACCTCTGTCCTGCTGCTGTCACCCCACTTGTGACTTGTACCATCCTCTGGGCTCCAGCCTCGTAGCTCATCACCCCACTGCCTTCTGTGTAGCTATGTCTTAGCGATGGAGCTTCCTCTGTTCCCCTGGCGGAATCTGCCTGGGTTTCCTGTCTCAAACCCTAATTCAGAGTATCTACATTTTTGGTAAAGGGAGACCAAGGGGGTTTCCCAGGGCAAAATGGTGACTATCTTTTAAGATGTGAATGTGTCTTGTGAAACCCCGAGAGGAGATGTGAAAAGGAGAGAGACCTTCCCACTAGGAAAGAGAATTTATCTATTTCCATCGGCTAGCACCTGTGGAAAGTTCATGTTGAAAACCTTACAAAATTAGTAAAATGAGAACTAAGGGGAAATGTCCACATAGTCCCAACCACCCAGAGAAACCCAGCTGTACCGCTTCCATGTATTTCTTTCCAGTCATCGTGTCTCCCTCCCACATATGTTTTATTCTCTGCATAGTGGCAATTCCTGGGTGCTGGCATGGGCCAAAACAGGTTCCATTAAAAAAAAAAAAATCTTTTTAACCAGGTGTGCGAGTGTATATGTAATTTTATTTGGGGAAAAATTGTAATGGCCTGTTATTGTTGAAATATTAGATAATATAGATAACCCATCGTCCCAATGCAAAAAGAATGTTCCAATGAAAATGTGATAACTTGAGGAACGTATGTTTACAGAGACGTGGGGACAGATAGTGGGTTAAGCCAAATAAGTCGCTGTTGCAGGGGCAGGGGTAGGGGGCGTGGCCGGTAGCCGGGAAGCGGAAGCAGAGGTGCAGGTGGAGTTAAGGAGACTTTACCCTGGGAGGGGGGGTGGGTCTCCCCATGCCTTTCCATTTGTTCCCCAATTTGGAAAATTTGCAAAATAAAGTTCGCCTTGCCCTCTAGCACAATTCCCTGGGCTTGGTGGTTTGGCGGACACAGGTGTTTTCTATTCATATTTTTGTGTTCTTTTCCTTAAAGCAGGCCGCTCAAGTGGTATAAATTTCAGGCCCCACAATCCCTGGAGCCACCTCCTTTCCAGGGAAGAGTGACCTGGAGCTGGCAGCTTTGTAAGGGAGCCCAGAGGAGAGTGAGAGAGCAAGGCTGATCGTCTCCCCCTGGCAGAACCCCGGCCAGAAAGCAGAGGGCCCCCAGGGGACAAGCCAGGGCAGCCTCTGGGCAAGAGCAGGTGGGGAGGAGGGCAGGGGAGCGGGCATCCGAGGGAAGCCACATACAATACCACACAAGGAGAACCTCCGGTGACGTGTTGGCATGCTCGTGCTTAATGTGGTTAAAAGGGGGAAATTTTAGGCTGTATATATGTTTCTAGAATTTAAAAAACCACATAGGACTGTACAACGCAAATAGTGAACGCATTGTAAATGATAGACTATAGTTAATACTACAATTATAAAAATGTTCTTCCACCAATTTTCACAAATATACCACACGAACGCAAGGACTTAATAGGGTGGTATATGGGAACTCTGTATTTTCTGCATGATTTTTCTGTAAACCTACAACTTCTCTTATCAAAAAGGAACTCTTTAACTGTG
Organism: Cabassous unicinctus; assembly: GCA_029593785.1. NCBI lineage: Eukaryota > Metazoa > Chordata > Mammalia > Cingulata > Chlamyphoridae > Cabassous > Cabassous unicinctus. Next base: position 42,703 of record JAQZBX010004844.1, read on the forward strand.
CTAGAGGCAGAAAAGACCAAGACCCTGAGAGGCCAGGAAAGCCAGAAGAGTCAGAACAGAGAGAAAGCAGATTTCCTGGGGGCCACAGCCCGGGGGGACAGTGGCTGAGCTGGAGATGAAGCCTCTGAGAATTGCAAACTCAATACAGGAGGCACAGGTAAGAAGTACTTGGCTGAAATCTGAAATGAAAGAGGAAACGCCTCTATGGGACACGCTTGGGCGAGTTTACCACGTCCAGCCCCTGAAACACGCGGTGGTGAGATGCCCGAGGGGCAGGCCGAGGCTGCGCCCAGAACAGTTTGTGGGTGCTGATGCTGGCCTTCGGGAGGGGGGCAATTTGGTCTGTGAGTGTCTGGTGCAGGAAAGGGGGTGGGGTGTCTCCAGAAATAAAGACCTCAGGTAAAGAGTTTCCTGGGCAATGTTTTCATTATTTCATTTCTACTTGTTCCAGTTTAGGGAAAACTATCTGGCTTTGCTATTTAACAATTCCACTGAGTGGGGCATTGTTCAGGAATTCTCTCTCACACCTGCTCCTGGGGGCCAGGACCCCGAGCTCGAGGTCTTTTTTTGAGGGCAGTGATGGTGTGTCAGGCTGGGTCTCCAAGCACCTGGGAGTTAAAGCTTCAAGAGGAACTTGTAGTTTGAGAAAGTCCCCAGGCGCTTCTGATACTGGCCTGTCTGCCCCCATCTGGGGGAAACAAAGGTGATTAGGGCACATTCCCTCACCCCCGGGGGTTATTAAATCCTTTGCACATTTTAGGTAAATAATGTGAAGCAGGATGAAGGCCTGTGCCAACAGATCTAAGTAAAGGGTTCTGGTCGCTGGAGGATGGTGTTAATTCTGAACGGAAGGCTCAGGGGAGGTGTCACCAAGAAAGTGATCCGCAGACTAAAGGCAGGCGCTTTGCTCTGGCTGCAGACAGGAGAGAGAAACCGCACAGCCTCACAGCAGGGACTGATTAACCCAAAGGATTAATGCCTAGGACGGAGGGTTAGAGTAATGAGAGCTGGACTAGCAAGAAGTTAGGACGAAAGAAGACAGGCCTAGCAGCTGTAGGGAGCTGCGACAGGAGCTCCCAAGGAGGAGCCCCCTCCCACCCCCAGGCTGAGGTCCAGACCTCCTTGGAGGGGGCTCAGCTGGCCTCGCTGCCAGGAATCTGCCCTTCAGGGTCCAGGGGGAGCTGTTCACAGGGAGGTGTCTCATCAGGTGCGTTCTGCAGCAAAACCACCCCAGGGAAAGTGGGAAAGCCCCTGGGTGCTGCTGGCAGCCGTGGCGGGAGCCTGGTGCTGGGTAGGCTGAGTGTGCTGGCAGCACGTGCTGGGGACTCAGTCCACACTGCAGGGGCAGGCACTGGGGAGCTGAGCATGCTGAGGGAGTGGGTGCTGGAGCTGCAGTCCACACTGCGGGAACCAGGCAGAGGGGAAGCTGTCTACACTGCAGGAGCTTGGTGCTGGAGAAGCCACTTGTGCTGTAGGACTTGGGCACCTAGGACGCTGTATACATTGCAAGAACCATATACTGGGGAAGCTATGGGTGCCGCGGGAGCTTGGGGAGATAGGGCACCTGAGCCAGGAAGGAGAGCTTTTCCTCCCCCAATGTCTCTCTGGCACCCTCTACCAAAAAAGCTTAATATGCCACCTGGCAAAGTAAAAGTATTTAAGGGACCCAGATCCATTTTCACAGAACAGGCAAAAAGTGAATTTATTTATAGCCAAGAGGCAACAAATCAGTAAGTGTCACGGTCAGATTTCACTGAATGTCAGCTTTGAAAGGACTTTTAAGGACCTATAATCCAATCATCCACTCACTCAATATTTGAATCCCATCAGGTGGTTGCCAAGCTCATGTCAAGACGTGACACAGCAGCAGGCAGCTTACAACTCCCTGAGAGGGTGGAAAGGTCCTCCCCATTTGAGCCAGCTTCTCTCACCAGTGCTGGCTCTGGAGATAATAATCTTCCCTCTTTGACTTGATGGCTCTTTAAATATATGAATCCAGTCCTTTTGCTCTGCTACTTCCCTAGACCTTTTGTCCCTTGTAAGCTACACATACTTATGTCTTCTCTGACAATTCAGAATCTTTTTGACCATACCAAGTACAGCTGTGAATGCCCTTGCATGCCTGAGTCCCTTTTCAAGGGTAGCACAAAACCTGCCCCAAGTGCAAAATGGAGTAGGGCCATTTCATCTTTTGTAAGAAATACCTGTTCTACTTTGCCTTCTTAATTTCTTTTCACAACTGACCCTGCCTCTGTGACCACAGTGGTTAGCCCAAGGAGCGGCTCTTGAACTAAGCCAGAAATGGGACTTTCAAACTGGGGCAAGGAAAGAGAATTCTCTCCTAGCACCTGGAGATGAAGCTAAGATGATACGAGCCCTAAAAGCTGCCTCTGGCCCTGATTCCAGCCTGAGATGGTGCATCCAAGAGGAGAGAGGAGCAGAAAGAGTCCCTTTATCATTATTTCTCAAGGCCTTTGCCTTGATGTGGTTAAATAAGCCAAAATTTTTCTCTTTTTTTGCTTAAACTAGTTCAAGTTGCATTTCTGGCAATTAACAACAAAGAATATCAATGTACACTGTCCTTCTAACTTAGGTGGAATAATAATAATAATAATAAAAGCAGAGGTAAGTGTGCTGTTGGCTCACTTCTTTGGTGCAGAGATTCTGTAGAAGCTAAAACATCTCTAGAGACTGGAAATCGGTTCTTAATGACTTTTAGAGAAAGTGATTTCAGGAAGTAAGGTCTTGCTTCTCCCCCTTTCTGCCCTTCCCTTCCTGAACAATCAGTCCTGAAGCAATTTGATTGGCCAGAGCAAGGTGGGAGTCTACCGTGGGAAGCCTGGAGGCTCATAGTGGGCGGGGAGGGTGTCCATGAGAGAGGGTCTCTGCGGTGAGGAGTCTGAGTCCATGTGGACGAGCGGGGCGTTCCCTTGGAGGGACACGGTGAGGAGGACGACGCACAGGAGTGGGGAGGGGTCACCAAGAATTGGGAGTCACAGCTCAAACAGGAAGAGAAGGCTGTCTGCGTGGGGTAGCAGGGAGTTGGTAGCAGACATGGGAGATTGGTTATACAGAAAGGAATTGATCAAATAATTTAATAGGATAACAGGGACTAGGTGTCTCATTACTGAAGAAGGGCATTCCAAGTGTGGAAAGAAAGAACACTCGAATGAACCCTGTGTATTGGATTGGAATGAGAGGCATGGCATTGGTATGAACTAATGGTTTTCAATGTATGTATGTGGGTACAGATATTGGCATGGATATGTATTTTCATGTGTGGATATATTTGTATATATGTGCATGTGATACAGGAAAATATATTTCCTGGCTCTTGACCACTGAGAGAATCACAATACTCCAATAGCAAAGAGCACCCTTTGCATCCAGATTTTGTCTTCTAGATACCATTTTCCATTAAGCTTCAGTGGAGAACCTGGTTCCAGGTTGGGTCAGAGGAGAAAATAACAAGCTGTGCAAGATGAGCCTGAAACCTTTTCTTGTGCCAGAAAACAAAGAAGTGTTCCAAAAGTGATATCGTGTAAGGACACAGAAGCTGGCCCCTGCTGGCCCAACCAGTGACCGTCTAAGCAGTGACCTACATAGCAGGAGAATGGATTATATAATTCACTAGTAAGACAGGAAAACTTCACTCCATGCAAGTATACGCAGATAAATAGGCTAGGTTGAAAATTTGAGGAGGAATGAGGTGTTCGCATGGTTTCAAAGTACCTCCCCTCAAAATACTTATGAATTACCTGGGAGAAAAGAGTAACTCTACAGTGAGGAAGATGGGGTCAAAGGGAATATCATCAGCAATGGCTCGAATTGACATTCTTTACAGCTTGGTGGGAGGCAATGGGGACACACCAGTGCTTCTGTAAGATGCCTCCCCCAAAATGCATAACCTGAATCTATCATGAGGAAACGTCAGACGAACCCAAGTTGAAGGACAGCCTACAAAATAACCAACCTGTTACCTTCACAAGAGTCAAGGTTAAGAAAGTCAAAGGAAAGAGAAACTAGGCCAGGCGGAAGGAGACTAGGAACCTTACAACCAGATGCAACTCCTGATTCCGAGGATCCATTTGCCATAAAAGACATTATTGAGATAATTGGCCAAACTTGAGTGTGGCCTGGGGCTTTGAAGGTAGTAAAGTATCAGCATTAACGACCTGATTTGGGTGGCTGCCTTGGGATGCTGAGGAAGACTAACCTTGTTTGTGTGAAATACACGCTAACGTGTTTGGGATACTATAACATCAGGTCGGCAAACTTTTCAGGCACAAAAGGAGTTCTTTGTACTTTACTTGCAATTTTCCTGTAAGGTTATGATTGTTTTCAAATAGAAAGGAAAGAAGGAAATAAGGGAGGGAGAGGGGAAGGAAGGGTCTCCCTTACAAATCTTACCTCACATGGTGTCTTAAGCTCTTTGGAGGTATTTCCAAACACAGGTAAAAATGAAAATACTTTATTAGTATATGTAAATTTTGAGATTTTAAAACGCTTATCAGAGGAAATAATTTTATTAGCTATACCTAGATATTTACTCAATTGCCTTCAGGTTTAGATTTTTTTTTTGAGCTGGATCATTTTTAGGTTTTGAAGCTAAATCTATATATTGAAGTTCGAGGAGTATGAAATCACAATACTTTAGAATGTTGCCAAAGTTTCAGCAAAATGAGGGCGGTATGACCCGAGGTGCTTGGTATCTCATTAGGCCCCCATGCTTTCATCCACTCTTGTGCCAGGAGTTTCCTGGACTCACTCAGAGATCAGAAAACACTTTTGCCTGTGTCAAACTTTACGATGGGGTGAAAGGAGAGAAAGCAGTGCTACACTCAGAACTTTGTAGTCAGGTCTTTTTCTTGTTCTTAAAAAACTAAAATCCAAGAATGGAATATTTCAAACACGAAGAAGAGCACAGCAAATAATATAAAGAACACCCTCCACCAAGATCTAACAAATGTGAATGTTCTGCCTAAGAAATGAAAACTTTATAGAGACTCTGTACACCACGCCATCCCCTCCTCTCTCCCTGTACAGAGGTACCTGCTGTTCTCAAATGGTGTATATACTTTCCTCCATATATAGGATTTTTTTTTAGAGTTCCACAAACAATCCGTACTTTGTTTTCAATGTTTTAAATATGTACATAAGTAATATCACTTTATATGTACGGTCTGCAACATGCTTTTTTAATGAGGTAAAATTTTTAACTGAAAAGCAAAGAACTTAAGCATATGGTTTGATGACTTTTGATAAATGTACATACCCATGTAACCACCTCTCAATCAAGATCTAGGACATTTCCATCATCCCAGAAAGTTTTCTTTGAGTCAATCCCAATCACTATAGAAAACCAATATTTTTATTTCATTCACCATAGATTAATTCTGTTCTTAAACTTTATATAAAACAGTAAGCACTCTTTTGTGTATAGCCTTTATGCAACATGATGTTCAAAAGACCCATCCCTGTTGTGTGTTCTAGGAGTTCACTCTTTTTGTAGTGTAGAGATGAGTTCTGTTGTGTGAATGCACCACGGTCAATCCACGGCCCAGTGGTGGATGGAAGCTGTGCGTACCCTAGAAAAATCATGTTCTTAAATGTAACCCATTCCCGTGGGATGAACCCGTTGTAAGTCGGACCTTTCGATAAGTTTCTTCAGTTCAGGTGTGGCCCAGCTCACTCAGGATGGGCCTTAATCCTACAGCTGGAGTCTTTATGAGTGGAATGAAGTTCAGAGACACAGAGAGAAAGCAAGAGGCTGACACTGACGGACCCAGAAGAGAAGGGAGGGACCAGGAGACGCTGCCGTGTGCCACGTGACAGAGGGATGAAGCTCCCCAAGAACGCACATCTTCGGGAAGAAAGCATCACCTTGATGATGCCTTGATTGGACTTTCTTTTAGCCTCAAAACTATGATTTATGCTTTATTAATAGTCTCAATATACTTGACTTGTTAAAAATTAATTATACTTACCTGGCAGGGGCGATACCAGGTGGTTTTCCCAGGGCAAGGCTTATCTATTGCCCTCTGGATGTGCTGACCCCTGCAATTTCCCCAAATGTGGGAACTCGACTACATAATTTGTGGTGGGGGACTGCGTTTGCGCTCTCCCCTATTAAAAAAAAAACAAAAAACAAAAAACAAACATAAATGCCCAAACTTGGGCTTAAATAAATAACAAATATCCATGCCCCCAAATCTATGAGCAAATGAATTCCCATGTGCAAGTAAATTTCTAAACTTACTTATTAAGTTGTTTTGTATATTTGTCATGATTTTCTATGTAAGTAGGCCTCAACTCCTATGAAAGCATTTTATTTCTTTCTGTCCAATCTATACGCCTTTATTTTTTCTAGCCTTGCTGCACTAGATAGGACCTCAAGTACACTACTGAAAGGGAGTGTTAAAAATGGATATTTTTGCCTCATTCTCAATTTTAGAAGTAAAGTATTCAATTTTCACCTTTAAGTATGATGCCTCACATCAGACTGAGGAAGTTTTGCTCTGAGTTTGCTGACAGTTGTTATTATGCATTGTTTTTCAATTTTGTCAAATGCTTTATTTTGTTCATTTAGTAAATTATATCGATTGATTTTGCAAATGTTACACCATCCTTGCCTTTCAAGGGTAAAGTCCACTTGGTCATAATGTAATATTCTTTGTATATATTGTTGGATTTGCTTTGCTCATTTTTCAAAGGATTTTTATGCCCAGGTTCACGTGCAGTATCAGGCTGCAACAGTCTTTCCTGGTAATGTCGGGGTGCCCCCACTTACACGTGGCCCTTTTATTTGGGTGTGGACCATGCAGGGATATCGCTGGGTCATGGGTATGCATATGTCAACTTTAGTGAACACTGCAAAAGTGGTTGTGCCAATTTGCACCTCCATCAGGGCACCTTAGTGCCACTCAGGGTGAGGTATGTGAGCTATTTGTTACTAGTCTTCAATGAAGTCCAGACATTGAGAGTTCGTATTTAGAAAGTTTTATAGAAATTTGACATTCCTGTGACATGCAAATCCATGATCAGTGGACTCTTCTTTTTGAACAGGGTATCGGCCAGTTCAGATGTTGTCCAATTTGCATGATGAGGCACAAAAGAATAAAAATACACGAGCATAGGAGAACTCTTATCAATATTCAGCGTTTTTCAGTTCAGCCTTTCCAGTAGGTACGCAGGTTATGGCGATGTGATTTTAACTTGTATTTCCCTGGCGATGAAGGGAGGCGCACCCCTTTTCAAATGTTTACTGGTCATCTGGATATCCCTCTGTAGGAAATACCAGCTCAAGTCTTCTGCCCATGTTCAGATGCATGTTTTAAGTTCTCCTAACATTTAAACTGGGGCCCTTTTCTGACACCCACCACCTCTTTCTATGATGACGAAGGGGAGTGAAATATGGGGAGGGCAATAAACCTGATTGAAAAATGAGATGCACCTGAGTTTATTCATTTACGTACTACTGGTAATCACCTACTATGTGTCAAGTGCAGGGTGGGGCAACAGGGATACAGCAGTGAACCAGATAGACACCTCCTGGTCCCTAGGGGACTTAGCTCCCATCAGGGACAAGGTAAGCAATATACGGATCACTTCAGATGGCCATAAGTGCTATAAAGAAAAGGAAATGGGGTACCAGAAAGAGTGACTGGGATGGCAGGATACTTTGGCTAGGATGGTTAGAGAGGTTTTGCTAAAGAGCTTATATTTAAGCCAACATCAGAAGGATGAGAAGGAGGAGGCATACAACAGTCACAGGGAAGAGCTTTCCAGGAAGAGAAAACATCATGTGCAAAGGTCCTGAGGTGGGAACAAGTTGGTCTGAGTAGTCTAATGAGAGATTAGAGATAAAATTATTGATATAATAGATGCCTAGAGTGGGAGACACTGGTGGCGCTCTGCCTGAGATCCCCTCCCCACCCCCCGGTTTTGTGTGCCCCTCCCCCACCTTTAATACAAGTAGACCGTCAAGGTCTGCAGCTTGAAATAAGGTTTGAGAGACTGCCCTCAGGTTCCTGGAGTGGCTTTGCCCACTCAGGTTGGGAACAGGAAGCACTTGGGAGTTTGCTTTCTCCTCCCCCCGCCCCCCCAGCAGTTCTTAGCCAGCGGTGAAGGATGTGGGAGTTTGAAACCTCAGCTCCTTTGCCTGGAGTTGGGACAAACTCGAACTTGGGGTGTCATTTAGGCTTCAGAGAGCCACAAGGGATCAGGCTGCAGCTGGGACTGAGCCGGAAGTTGCACCCTTGCTTGTCTTTTTGCCCTCCCCTTCACGGATGTCTGTTGGGAGCATGTCCTCAAATCACTGGCAACTGAAGTCTCATCTTAGGGTCTGTTTTAGGGGACCCAGTCTAGGTTTTTTGAAATGATATTTTCTTTTTTATTTTAAAGGTATGTCTTTCTGTGGTGCTGGATAAAAGTCAACTTGGGCAGACCTGGCCTTGAATCCCAGCTCTGTTGCTGTTTTCCCTAGGGCGGTTACCTGCTCTGGCTGGGCCTTAGGTGTCTCACTCACACAGGTGGGACAATACTAGAACCACCTTTTACGGCTGCTGGGAAGGTTACATGAACGAGAGCAGGTAAACGCTTAGCAGAGAGATGGGCAACCAGCACACACTTGGGCTGAGCTAGTATTACGAAGCCTTTCTAAACTTCCTGGAAGAGTCCACAAGCTGTGGCAAGCCGTGGGATGGATATTTGTCATATTCTGCGTCAGTGGAATTTGGAGACTGATGGGAGGAGGAAGAGAAGGCATGCCTGTGCGTTACCTGCAGGTTGTCCAGTCCCGGGCTGTTGTTAGCACCCCCGCCCATTCAATCCTGACAAGCCCCTGGCAAGAGGAGGTCCTAGTACAATTATTTTGAAGACGAAGAACTTAGGGAGATAGCCTATAAGTCGGGGTTTGAAATCAAATCTATTTCCGTGGGGTCCAGGCTGGGGAACCCCATCCTTTTGGGCGCAGGGCCCTGACTTTACTTCTGGGTCTTCCCCACGTGGAATGTGCAGTCCCAGCTGAAATAACCATGCAGTGCCGAGCCCCTACATGATAAAGCTTCTGCACAGGGTTGCAACTCCTGGAATGAGCAAAGCTTTGAGTGGTGTCTTGAGGCTGCAGGGAAGACCAGGTCTCAGGCAAATTCAGCGTTCCCCGGTATAGCGAGGGTCTCTGGGGCCCCTTGGCCATCAGCAGGAAACCAGCTCTCCCCCTTCTAGCCGTGTGTCTGCTAAAAGCTGGAGACCCTGCCTGCCCGGGACACCAGCTTTTCAAGGGCAGTGGGGTGTCAGGCCACAAGGCTGGGGAAACCAGAGCCCAGAGGGGACAGCCTGCTCCATGGAGTGAAAAAGGCTGGGTGCAGACTATTGAAAGGGAAAGAGAGGGGAGCTTGGCTGACAGCCCCCTTCCTTACCCCTTCATGTAAGTGCTCTGAGCTAGCAGAAGCATCCAGAACCCTGGTTTCGGTTTCCACTGGACAGCTCTAGAAGGCGGCGCCCATCCCTGCCTTCGCAGAGCTTCCTATGAGGGGTCACCAGAACGGAGGAGGTGTGTGCTACCTACCTTCCAAAAGCTGGAATGCAAGATGGCCTGCGGCAAACTTCATAACCTTCACAGAAAAATTCAGGTCCTAGGGCACTACATCTGTCCTTACAAAGCCTCGCTTACTTACCCTCTAATCTTCTCCCAGGACTGGTTTCTGGAATAGAGACAGCGAGAGCTCGCTGGACTCAGTCCAAGACTGGACTCTCCAGTCCTCCTCCCATCCCAGCCAGCGGGAGCGCCCAGCTCCTCCCTGTGAGGGCGGGAGCCGGGAATTAGCCCGCCCTGCTGCTTGCCTGCGGGCAGGATCCGGGCATCCCAGGCAGGTGGCCTCTAGGACAGGCTTTCAGGTGAGAGGAGCCGCCCCAGCTCCAGGCGGCTAAGACGAGGCACCAGAAATCCCCACAGGCTGCCGTCCTGGCGTGTGCACTTCTGCCCAGGGCTGCCCGGGCTCCTCCTGGACAACCCCCAGGCCCCGCTCCGCCCAGCCCGGCGGCAGCCAGGGCCAGAAGCTGTCCAAGTGAAGCGGCTGCTGCTGCTTTTTAAAAAACCTGCTTTGCGTCTCCCTTCCTCCCTTAGCAGCTGCGCCCTGTCGCAGATTCTGTCACTGTCTTTTCTTCTGAAGCGCGCATCCTTAGCTCAGAGCAGATTCAAGTCTCTTCTTTGCTTCCCCCTGGGAACCAAGCCTGTCCCATGGAAACGCTTTCTCTAAAGAATAGACTGCACTCCCGTCCCACCAAGAAGGTCTGTGCTCAACAAGCAGGTACATTTACACCCGGCGCAGACACACGTTCACCCAAAAAAGAAAACAGGAACCAAAAAAGCTATAAAAGTATTCCGGTGACCTGTTCTGGTGCCTGTAAATGGCACCGCCTGCGGTTTTCCTGAAGCAGCATTTGCCTTGGGGGTTTCGACATGCAGCTTCGGGTGCCGATGTGACACTAGGAATAATCGAGCCAGTTCTTTGATGACAGTGAACTGGAGTGGGCAGGGAGAGAGTGGCACGGCTGGCCACAGCAGGTCAGCTTCCGTGGGCGGCAGTTGCCTCTGGATGGCAGGTGCTGTCCAACCCCCTCCCCCCACGCCCATTCAGGAGGGACTTCCACTGTCACCTGCAGCCAGGAGGAAAATGGGAAGCTTTTATGCAAACAAAATCTTTCTCACGCCTTTCTCCGAACTGAAGCTCTCCCCCGCGTGAGTTTGGCCTTACCGTCCTCCAGTTTCAGCTGTCTGCTTTTATTTTTAGTAGAAGTATAAAAAGAATCTCAAAAAGTGTTATCTTGGAGGAAGAGTGAATACAGCTAGTAACTCTACATACGTAACTTTAACTGTCCTTACAGAATTCCTCGAGAATCCGAAAGCAAAACAAAAGCAAAAAATATTGCATATTACTCTGGGGGAAAAAAGCCACAATCAGTGTGGTCTTAAAAGTTTGAGTAAGAAAAAGTAAGGGTTTGTTTTAGGGTTGATTTTCTACATGGGGCATTAGAGGTGAAAATTGCATGGAACACATTCTTAGGCTGAATTTCCCTGGGGACAGAACTTAAGCAATACCCTTGGATAGAAGAATGCAGATTTCAATGAAAAAAAAAAGAGAAGTGCTTGCTAACCTCACTTCAGAAAGCAGACATTATCAAAAGACATTTATCGTGTGTCTGGCACTGGGCCAGGGACTTAGACCATTTTGATTAGATGCCCAAGGAATTTAGACACACAGTCCCTTACAAATAATTTTTTTTTAAAAAGAAAAGCTGTTAGAAACTTTCCTTTCTCCTCTTTTGGGATATCTGATATGGTACTAATTAATTGCTCACTCCAAAACTTACTTTTGTTTTGGAGGAACTAAAAGAGAAAACCCAGGCTTAATAAATTCAACCCAAAGTTCAGAAGTTCAGAGCATTTCGTCTCGGGAACAAAGTCTGCCCTAGAGCTAGGAAGCGTTCTTGCTGTTAATGGGATTATTAAATATATACCTGCGAGCAGATAAATATTTGATGACTCTGCAAAGCACTAGGGTTTCTCTGCAGTTCTGCTAACATGTCTCCCCCACGGGATCTGGACCTTGTGGCTTCATTTGACTTTGTAAATGAAGGAAGGCTGGGGTTTCCCAAGAGGGCGCTTGTGTGGGGACAGCTTTTGCCGGAAACAACAAACCAAGGTTTACGTGGTGTGAGTGTGTGTGTGCACGCGTGCATGCGCCTGTGTGGGAAGGGAGGGGGCGGAGCAGGGGAGGCAGGAGATGAGGGCTACAAGGCTGCCACCTAGAGGCTCCTGCCTGCAGTGTATATAACACGTCTCCACTGCAGGGTGAGCTCACAGTTCCCCAGCACTGCTCAGAGCTCAGGGGGCGAGCGCCGGAGCCGGGCAAGCGGAGCCAGGAGGTAAGGAAAAGGGGCTTGCTCCTGTTCCACAGCCTTGCTTGCAAAGGAAGGGTGGTGTGGGAAAGCCAGGCAGGTAGGGTTTCTGCTTCTAAGCCAACTGGTCTTTTTCAGAGGACTTTTTAAAAATCGCCGAGATGCGTGCTTGAAAGTCTGCAGGTCTGGTTTCTGAAAGCACAGCCTGCAGTTGCATGCCTGCTTTGCAAAGTGCTTCTGCTAATTTGGGGGCTTCACCTTGCCCTGCAGAAAGCAAAGGGCAGTTTTCTTAAGGCACTTGTGGAAGGAACTCTCCGTGTGTACTTGTTGAATTTAGGAATCTGGTGTTTATTTGCTGCTGTGCCTCTTTCAGCTCAAGTAAGCTGGGAACTTTGCAAGAACAGACTATCCCTTCTGCTGGCACAGGGATTTGCTGGCTTACCTGCCTCGCTATCAATTAGGCAATAGAATTCTCAGTAAATATATAATTCCAGAAAGATGAGCAGTTTATTAAGAGGCATCCTTAAGTGAGGCAGAAACCTGTGCTGAGGATCTTGTGTCCAGAATTCATTTGAATTCAGTGCTTTGGGGGATTACCGAGCTGCAAATCCGGAAGCTGTAAGTGTGAATGTTAAACGCAGCCTGGTCTTCTTGTCACTGACTGCATCCTTGCTAATCTAATTTCAGTATTTATTGTTCTCCTAGAAGTTAAGTCCAACTTCATTTGGAAATAGGCACACATAAAAGTCTAGGGTTTTGCAATTTAAATTTATACTTCAGGTAAACTGTGAATTTGGTTAGTTTTCTTAGCATGTAGACAGACTCAACTAGTGACAAAGAGTCAGAACTTTGGAATGAGATCGGGGATGATTTTACTTCCAGGGAGAATGAGAAGTTGTAAAATTTAGACCCCTTCCGTCCTTCCTCCCTCCCTTCCCTTCCTTCTACCTTCTTTCCTTCCATCTTCTCTCTTTCTTTCAATTTATTTGCTCACAACAGGATAATTAGGTTTTAGGAAAGTGGGTGAGGGTCTCCTTAAACGCTTTACAGTCCTTTGAAGGTATTTGGCATGGTGACGTAGCCTGAAACTTCATTCTGCAAAGTTTCAATGTGCTAACTTTTCCCTTTTCCTTTTAAACTCAGCCGCTGCCGCTGCCTTTGTGTCCCTTTATTTATTTCAGAAAATCGTGGAGGTCAGTAGGCTTGCCTAGAAAGGAGAGTGGAGGCTGCTGGTTTCTGTACTTAACTCTCTACAGATTTTAAATGGATAAACTGCTTGTCTCCTTTCAGCAGCATGAGGTCTGCCCAGATGTAACATTTTCTCCAAAGCAAAATTGCATATAGGATCTCTAGTTTGGAAACAATTTGCTCTTTTTCCCCCTGCCTTTGCCATAAACACTTGAATGTGCATTGTAACTGCCGTGCAGGATGCTGTCGCCTCCAGGAGATGAGGGGTGGTAGAGCTGCACAGGAGAGGGTTAAAAAGCAAAAGAAAATTGAAAAAATGGCTGTATTTTACTGCGGATCTGACTTTTTAAAGGGACATGCAATGCAATCATAGTTGCAAAGAATTTCAGAAAGTATATCCAAGGCAGCCTGTCTGTGCTTAACTGGGTCAGGACTTTGGAGGTGAGTTTATCCCACTTGAACAACGAGACCTTAGAGACTTGAGCGGGTATTTTGGTTTCTAATCAGGCCCAGAACAGGCAAAGTATAGGCTTTCTGGATGGGGGAAAAAAAAAGTCTTCTTAATCAGGAACAGTGGCTTTTTGTGTGATAATTCCAGGCAGAGAGGCTCCTGTTTTCAAGCAGACATGAAGGAAGTTGGTTGAAGTTGCTCAAACCTGAGGCTGAAGGGCAAGCAATCACTTTATAAACTCTAAGAGTAACCCAGGGAAAAGAAAAAGACCTCCAAGATTTGAGGACTTCAGATTTTTCTCAGTGGTTTTGTAGAGCCTGGATGGAATTGGGGGCAAGAAGGCATTTGTGCTCTCCAGCCAGGCAGTGGAGGAAGTTCGTTTTACTCTCAGGAACAATTCAATCACGTGTGTAGGTTAACTTAGAAAGGAACTAAGGGCTGCTCGGTGTCAAGTGTTTATCAAGTCTAGAAAAGATCACGTTTTCCACTAAAATGAGAGCAAGCCTTGGAGCAAGCAGAACACAGGTCAGGGAAAGCAGGGGTGGGGGCGCCCTGATTTCAAGTACTTGGTGGTTTTCAGCAGGGAATATGTGATGCTTTTGCATATGATTATGAGCATAGACTAATGTAGAATTGGGGAAAAAAGAGTTCTGCTTCACTATGCATTGAAGAGATGGGGGGAACTGCGTGATTTTACAATGAACATTTTGCTGAGCCAAAAGTGGGTTTGGAAACAGACGCTGTGTTTTGTTGAAGACGCCGAAAGGGTGGAGGTGGCTGAGACTACCTAAGGTAGCCTTGAGCGGCCGGTGGCTAAGGGACAGACAAAGCAGCCGGGGGCAGCCTGCGGGTGGCAGGGGCCTTTGCATTTGGCCACTTAGCCAGCATCTTCCAGTTTCCTTATTGTAACTGACACCTGTGCACAGGTCTCTTCCCTCCATTTTATTAAAGGAGGTGAAGACTTTATTTTAGAGAAAACCGTGGATCGTAGCATGCTCCCGGGAGCATCGTTGTGTCTAATGGAGAGCAGGGTGGCGAGGTGGCCCCCCGGCCCGGCCCGGCGCCCACTGCCTCTTCCCGGTCCTAAGCTGGTGGGAATCAGGGTCTGGTTACACTCGGCCAGACAGCAGCCTTTGTAATCCTGGAACCGCTGACTGCTCCGGCTTCTAGGGACAGCCAGGCAGTGCTTCCCCATGGGCTGCGGAGCAGAATGGAGCAGATCGGGTTTCTGGATGTGGATTTCATTTTACCCCCTAACTACTCAGTGGAGGCGAGAATGTGTTAACAGTGACTTCTGGCTGAGGACCCTGGGAGTAGGTGGCTGAGGTCCCGACTGTCTCTATTCATTATTGCTTTAGTTGCTGAGTTCTCAGATGATTCAAGGCAGCGCCTCATTTGCATAAAACGCGTTCACTTGGGGTCACGAATGAATGTGCAGTCGGCAGCATTGTTTTCTGTTTGCTTCGCACCCGAGGACTGAGGACTGAGGACTGGGAGGGCGGGCAGCTCCCCGTTCTGCTGTCAGCCCTCGCAGATGGCTGCAGGGAGCCTGAGCTTTCCTGGGCTTCTCCCGCCAGGGTGGTTGGTGGGTTTGTTTCTTTATAGATTTCAAGCAGGCTTGAAAAATGCAAAACAAAACAAAACTCAATGGCGTGCAATTGCCAAATGATTCTTTAGAGGGAGCGTTGGCTCTCCTTATCTATATCGCAGGCCCAGTATAAATCCTGGCAGGCCGAGCTTCTGCCGCATGATTCCCGCCAGATGAAGCCTCTGGAGCAGCTGGAAGGGCGAAGGCAATGCTGTTCCTGGCCACGAACCTGAGGTCAGGCAGTCTCTGGACCTGTCCTGGTTTCCAGATGAGCGTGCTCTGGAAGAGGCCGAGCGGCGTGACCCGCTCTTGTCTTTGGACAATCCTGAATTTTCCCGTGAAATTCTGGTTGGGGAGGACACGGGTCACAAATTGCAGGAGGCCAGTGAACAAGTCACCTTCTAGGCTGAACGTCTGCAATGAGGTGCTGACGGGACGTCCTCTTAGGAAGCAGAGGGCTTCCAAGGGCTCCCTCTTGGAGGGTCCAGCAGAGCCCGGCGGCCCCAGGGCCCCTCAGCTCCTGCAGTTGCTGGGGGCCCAGGTCTGGCCCAGTTACCTTATCTGCCCCCCGCCAGGGTGGCCCGCCCTGAGCCCTCCCACCCTCTGCGGGCCTGCTGCGCCGTGTCCCTCCCACCCTCTAGGGGCCTTCTGCGCCGTGTCCCTCCCACCCTCTGCCGGGCCTTCTGCGCCGTGTCCCTCCCACCCTCTGCGGGCC